>SCDZ01000239.1:8852-154036 GCA_004143845.1 Drosophila lacertosa | reverse complement strand
AATAAAATAAAATAAAATAAAATAAAATAAAATAAAATAAAATAAAATAAAATAAAATAAAATAAAATAAAATAAAATAAAATAAAATAAAATTAAATTAAATACAATAAAATAAAAAAAAAATAAAGTAAAAAATAAAATAAAATTAACTCAAATAAAATAAAATAAAATAAAATAAAATAAAATAAAATAGAATAAAATAAAATAAAATAAAATAAAATTAAATAAATTAAAATAAAATAAAATAAAAAATAAAATAAAATTAACTCAAATAAAATAAATAAAAATTTACCAAAATGAGCTAAATATTTACCTGTATGTCGTTAATCCACCAGGTAAGATTTGCAGCTGGCTTTGAATAGTCCGACGAGCAGTTGCCATTGATAATATCGCCCAGGCGATAGCGTGAATGAATACCCGTTATAATGGGCCGCTGGGTGGGCAGCTCTAAGGATGGACAGACATATATTATTATTATTGAAATATGTGGGCAACTGTTTACCGTTACTCACCCACAACTTCCATGTCCGCCGTCACAATGGAGGTGTCGAACGTGGGCGCATCCGCGGATACTTCGCAGGCGAATTTCCCCGATATGGAGGTGGGCACATTCCGCAAAAGGACATGACTGGCATTCGATTGTGTGGTCTGTAATGGAAAAAGTTGTGTTTTAATTAAAGTGCCTCATGTTTGGTCAACGCTCTTAATGTGCAATTAATAAACGTTAATGCTACATTCTTTTATTTATATTCCAACAATATTTAATAACACTGCATTAAGCCGTTTTTCACCTACAGTCATTTATTAATACTGTTGATATATTTTTGCATACGGAAAAAATTAACAGTAAAAAATCATAGGTATTTTTTAGTTCGTTACTTTCATGCGGAGCCGAAAACAGTTTTATATTTCTTTACATAGCGAAAAAGAATTTATTTTGTGTATTTACAATATCAATATTTGTCCGAAAAAAATGGCACACACGTATTTAGCGGTCGGTTACACCCGATTGCAAGGCTCTCACATGTTTGCATTTAATTGTAACAATATAAAGTTGCTGAATTCTTTTGAATAATATCAAATGTTCTCAATTTTATATGTTTTTTTTACTGCTCGTAAAATTAGGCAACATTCAATGATTTAATTTACAGCACAAAAGTATGTCACACATAAATAAAAATAAAATAATTATTCAAAGTTAAAACAAGCATCATTAAAAATATGAAAAAAATTAAAATAAGTTAAACAAAATTGTAACTTTAAATATATTTAGACATATTCAAAGTTTTAATTTTTTATATATATATACTCTTTGTAAAATATAATGTAGAAATGAAAAGCTTTAAATTAACATACAATATATTTAACAAATATAAAATAAATGTTACATTTTTTTAAATAATATAATTGCTTATAATTTATAATTTTCCACCAATTTATGTAAAAGTTGTAAGTGCAAAAAATTAATTCACTGCGCACTCAAAGAGTTATATGTATGTATATATATAATTATTAATAATCGTGTATGTGTGTGTGAAATGCACTTGTGTGTTTGTGTTGATATAAGATATTTTCTGCCGTGCCGCAAACACGCTGAATGCAACAGCTTGAACACAATTTTGCGGCAGTTCGCTTTTAATTTTCGTAATGTCAGCAAAAGTCAACAATAAAATGCACAGGATAAAATGCCAGGCAGAGGACATGTGCAGCAGCAGCAACGGCAACAGCACCAAGTGAAAAGTCAAAAATGTTAATTAAAACTTTTTAACATGCATAAAACAAACATCGATACACACAAACACAACACACACACACACACACAGATGGAACTGAAGCGCAGGCAAACTGTTTACAATGCTGCTTGTGCTTATTGCCGTCGTTGTTGTTGTTGTTGTTGTCGTTAATACAACCGCCAGCAGCAACAATAAAAACAGTCAGAAAAGGATAATTTCGCGAATGCCAAAGTTTAAATACCCTGGAAAAGGTTTTATTTGTAAAGCTTGTTTAGATAAAAATTAAAAATATAAATATAACTTCATAATCAACAACTAAAATATAATTTAAATAAATTATATAAATTTAATAATATTGTTTAACTAGGAATTTTATGAATTTCCTCAATGAAATACCCTTTGCTACACGGACAGACCAAAAAGGCATTTGCAGTTATTTACAATAATTTACATTGGCAGCTCTTTCAGCTCTCTTTCAGCTCCCTCTCTTTCAGTTTTAATCATCGCCAACGAACATCATAATGAGCTTTCAGCTGAAGAGTCGACAGCTACTCACCTCGACATCAATTTCGTTGGTTTTCGTGAATATCTTCCAGGCTGGATTCTCCTTGGGCGTATACCGATAGAACTCCCTGCGGCCCCTATACCACTTAACCGCATAGAGCGTGTCGTTCTCGATGTCATAATTGCAGATTAAGAGCGCATTATCGCCGCGTTTAACGGCCGACGGAATGCGAACGTTAACGTTGCGCAGCCCAACAGCTACCTCTGTAAAAAGAGAGAAACAGACAAAGAGAGTGTGAGAGTGAGATAGGTGTATAGTAAGTAGTATGCGCTGGAAGTTTAAGCAAGCCGTAAGCATTGTCACAAGGGCTTAAATATGACAAGTTATTGTAGCTTAATTATGATACCAGGCGGCTTACATTGGATTTTTGTGCATGGAAAAGCTTTGAACGAGCCGCGTGCCTTTTACATATATATATATATATATATATATATAAATTTATACTTGGGCATAGCTTTGTGATAATCTGCCTTTAAGTTACAAAGTGGCCAAATTAGCATATAAAGGCGTTTAAATATGCGTTAATATGCCATTAAAGCACAACAACGTTGATAACTAATTGACTTGTTTGAGCTGTAAAGCTATCTCAATAATTTTAACTTGCGCGTTTACGTATGCTATAGATATAAAAAAATATACTAATTTAAATGATTGCTTTTGCTTAAATTTAAATATATATTTTAAAGCTATATGCAATATTTGTAGGTTAGGAATTAAATATAAATAATTTCAATATGGCTGCTTATATATATTAAAAAGCTTTTTTATTTTTATTAAAAATTTTTAAATAAATAAATTATAAATTAAATTTATATACATAATTAAATTTTTTTATTAATTTATTATTTAAATTTCTTTAACATTATTTAATAATTCACTCAGTTTCATCACAAAAAGAAGTATATACGGAAACATAAAATGAAAAAGAAAAGTAGGTCAAAGATCGTCACGATTGAAAAGCAACACAAAAAAAATCTCTCTTAACATATTAAAACATACGCATGGCCCAAAAATACACACACACACACACAGCTGAATGTGGCGAGTGCGAGCGAGACAGCAGCACACGTACAGCTGATAAACCAAAAAAAAAAGTAAAGAAGAAATACATTTAGACCCGTTGTATGTTGATTTCGGCCCGGTCGCCGAGCGCTGCCCTTTCGGCCCTGTGCGCCTGGCCGCATTTATAAAAAACTTCCTAGTAAAATTAAAAATCGAAAGTGAATTTAACGCCAACGTTCGCTTCTCTCTCCGCCCGTTAATCATAAATCATAAAGACGCCCCAACTACATAGGAAATTGCGCTGCTGGCGATTATCAGGGCTGCAGGAAACCCCGTCAAGTGCTATTTATGTAATCGGTAGATTACTAAATTCGGGTTATTGAACTCGCCCATGAAAATGAAACACAACATTTGTGAGGGCCCTAGGCGAGGGCTCTGGCAGTCTGTCAGATACCCTGTGCTTTCTAGACTGATAGCTCTTATTCTTTTTTTTTGTAATTAAAGCGATGGAACTTTAATTAAATTTAACTTAGTTTTTATTTATGATATTCTATTTTTTCTCATAGTTCATGTTTTTATTTATGTTTGGCACACACCTTTTTTCTTTTCTAATGTTAACAGGGTATAATTAATAGTGCTGACAACATTGTTTTAGAATTTGATTTGCGCTTATGTGGATAAAATTCAAGATATTTATTTTATACCTGTTAAAAATATTTTTTATAGTATTTAAATATTTTAATACTCGTGTATATTTTTAAATTTAACTATGAATATGGATAATATTATCAGTGTTAACTGTTAGTAAGTATATAGTAAATATATCTATATATTTATAAAGATTTTATGGAAAAAGCGAAAGCCGCATATTTAGTTTATTGTTTATATGCTTTTTTATATGTTTGGAATTTATTATTCATTATTCAATAGTTGTGATCGTGTATAGAATATTTTGAAATTTATTTATTATTATTTTTGTTTTGTTTATTTATAATGTTACTTGAATTATGAAAGAATTTAAAAACTAATAATTAAAAATAGTTCCAGAATCCAAATATATAAGCATATATATTTCGCAGATTGTCTCTAATAAATTCAGATTTTGTAACTTGAATGAAATTAAAATTATAAAAAGAAATGTAATTAAAATAAATATTTTAAAGTATATAATAAATCAACAATTAAAAGGTAATATAATTCTATTTATTTCAAGCAATTATTGTAATACTAAAGTATATACAAATCGGATATCTTCGAGCGTTCCGCATTTCTAGCTAGCCAAAGGACAGGCTGAGCATATTTATGGGCGAGACTTAAGCGAAGATTAAGATACATAATAAATATATAGCATGTATTTCAGGTGGAGCACGAACCGGTTGCGCCTTTGGGCCGGGTTGGTTAAAACAATTGCTTAGCTGGCTGCGTGTTGTTGGATTGTCCCCAAGTGGGGACTGCTCCGGATGAGGGACGAAGGAAGGGAGGGAGGGGGGGGGAGACGCTTCTGTCAGCTCATTTCTGGTTAACCTTGAATGCTAATTGTTGTTTCACGTTGATTTTTATGGCACTCGCGAGCTGTGTACAGAGCTCATTGTTGTTGTTGTTGTTGTTGTTGTTGTTGCTGGCGGTGTTGCTGTATTCATATCAACATAAAAATTTCATGCTGCCCCCAGACGTCGGCGCCTTCGCTTGGCCGCTGTGCGCCGGTTCCAAATAGTACGAAAAAACTAATCACATCCGCCGTGTCGAACACCGGCGCTCGTCTAGCCGGTGCCACGCCCAATTGGCCGCTCGAAATTTGCGTAAACAATGTGTATAAACTATTTGTTTTGCCAACGTTTTGTGCCGGCAAAGCGAACAGCAAAATTGGCTACAACTATTTAGAAACCGTTGCTGTTCTATTTTGGCCAGGCCAACAGAAGGTTTAACCGGTGCTCGCTGCGCTGCCAATTTCAAGTTAAACAAAAAGGAAGCCTTGAATCGCGGTCGACGCGATCGAAGTGGAAAACCTTGGAAAACCAAAAAAAAAAAAAAAAAAGCAGACACAACACGCAAACAACAATAATCGTCGTACGAGACTCATAATGAGAGTATGAGTATGTCTGAGTATATTATGCATGTATTTATGAGTATGTACATATTTAAAAGTAACATCAATAAACGAGAATACAAAAGAAAACAGTGGGAGAATATTTTATATACACTTTATTGTAGATTTTAAATAAATACATCTAACTAGAGTCAAAGAATTCTTAAATGTAAATAAAGGACATACATAATTTATTTATTATTTTAGTGTATATAAATTCTTAAAATGGGGTTTGATGTTAGCATGTTAAATAAGTAAAAATCTGATCATAACTATTATAAAAGGCCTAAGGTCCTGGGAATGGATCGATAGTCCTTTTTCACTAATTTTAATTTTCCTTATAATACAATTCCTACATTTTTTCAATTAATAAACTTACTAAAAAAAAAACCATCCCGTAAATTAAAAGAAAAAAAAACACTTCAAATAGCAAACTTGTTGATAAGTATTTAATTTTATGCCACCTCGTGCGCTTCCCGTTCAATTGTTAAAGTTTTCAATATCAACCCAAAACAGAAGCAGCAACAACTACAAACGAGGTCAACAACAATGAGATAGTGTGTGCGAAAGAGAGGTGCTCGCGCAGCAAGTGCGAAAGGGAGAGTCGCACAGCAGAGCAAACGAATTGTGGAGTCAACAGTTATCGCTTAGCTTTAAGATTTTGGTTGCCTGTTACATTGTGCCTGTATATTATCGATCATGCTTGAAAAGCGAAAGTGAAGACGACGGAACGAACAGAAGCTGCCCCACAGAGTGGAGTCACAGCACGGGTCGGGTTGGGGTATGCACAGCTTGGGGGAGAGCATGGCAACAAAAAAAAATAAATAAAATAAATAAATGAAATAAAAAATGAAATAAATAAATAAAATGTGTGTATGATAATTGTACGCAACGTTGGCCCTCAATTTCCTGTCGCTGTTGTTGTTACAAAAAGCTTCAAGTTTTTCACGCAACTGCAGCCGCTGTTTGTGTTATCTGCGCGCCTGTTCCATAAACAAAGCAAGCTATCGATTTCTACATAAAAAACGAAAGTGATGATGGCCACCAACATACCTTGTGGCAACTGGGCCGGGGTCGCGGTCGTGGTCGCGGTCGGGGCCAAAGCCCTGGCACACACAACGCATTTAACCCAGTTTTTGGGCAAGGGCAAGCGCCAGGTTCAATGCGCCGCTGGAAAGGCTAACGGCCCGCATTTGTGTCACGTTCAGGGACCGCCCCTGACCCAGCAGCGACAGTGCCAGCGATCGCCGTCGATGCGTGGCGACGATTGAAAGAAAAATCAGACGCCTGTTGCGTGTAGCAGGCGCGCAGTCGCAGCGAACAGCATTTACAGTTGCTTTTTTTCGGCAGTTCAACGAACGCAGCACGCTCGAAATTTTCGAAGATCGTTGACCGACAAAGCAGCAAAGAGAGCAGCAGCGAAGAGCGAGGGAACGAGAGAGAGCGCGTGGGCAACGAACTGAGAATATCTGCTTACAACGCTGACGTTGACGTCAGCAGCACTTGTTGAGTGAAAGCGTAAGCGATAGCGAGCGCGTGCGAGTGGGAGTGGGAGGGCGACGTTTGTGAGTGTGAGCGCTGATGATTGGCTGACGTGTTAAGGCTAGAAAGCCGGAGGGGTTAACTTGATAACACGAGCACCGTCACATTGCATAGCTTGTGGATGTGTATAAACAATTAGGTATACCGTTTAACTTTAGTAACTATTAAATGCTTTGCCAGTTGTTGATATAATAACTAATACTCTTTAATGTAAATAAAAATATTAATAATAATAATAATAATATTGCTCTGCGTTTCAGTATAATTATTTAAAAGCACCTCAAACATTTTCCTAACCAGTGCATTTCTAGCGTTAATTTGTTAATCGCTTAAGCGCTTCGCCCTA
Organism: Drosophila lacertosa; assembly: GCA_004143845.1. Classification (NCBI taxonomy): domain Eukaryota; kingdom Metazoa; phylum Arthropoda; class Insecta; order Diptera; family Drosophilidae; genus Drosophila; species Drosophila lacertosa. Next base: position 146,762 of record SCDZ01000239.1, on the reverse strand, counting down.
TAGAGGCGACCGAGCAACAAACAACCAGCCAACTTAATATATTTTTATTTTTCCAGCGTGCTATAAAACATTAATTTTTTTGTTTAATACGAAATCATAAACTTTTTGTAACAAGCGCCCAGCAAACGCCCGAAAGGCATTTGTTTAATGCAACTTGTGGCTCCAAGTGGTAATCGGAGTGGAAATGTGCGGGGAAGCGGAAGCGGACGGGCGGAAAGCCCACACGAGTCTGTCCGATAACCGAGGCAGAGCTGCGCCAACAATCAACTGATATAATGTAATGCGGGTGTGCGAGTGTAAATGTGTGTGTGTGTGTGCCACGTTGTTGTGCGTGTAATGATAATAATGTATAGACTTGAAAAAATGAAAAAATACATACAAACATCATATGCCATATGAGGCCATCAACAGCGCAATCTGTAGACAATATTTGCATAATGATTAAAAGCGCCCATTAAAAAAACCACTTTCGATTTCTGTGGCGAATTCCACGCCGAGCATTTATCCAAAATCACAGGCGTGCAGTTCTAAGCGCTTGTTGGGCGGGTGCCGGGCGGGTGTTTCTATGTCGGTGCTTTTTGGGCCGGTCCTGGCTTGTTTTTTTTTTTTTTGTTTTTGGATAAAACGTGATTTCTATGAGCTTTATATACATTGGTATCTATGTGTGTGCACTTAAAGAAATTTCAGAGATACTTGAATTGAATATATTTTATATTCAATTTATTTAGTTGCTTAAATCCGAAATGTGTCTTAAGATTCGGATTTATTATATCTTTTAATATATATTATAAATATTTAATAATAAATTAATGCAAATTATGTATGTATATTTTTTGTCTAATTACATTTTTGTTTATGCTTTTGTCTCTTTACGATTTAAATATGTCGCTAATTTCCCTTAGTGTATTTTGCATTATTTAAACAAATTAGTTCAAAGCTCAGCGAAGAATTCCAAAGCAAATGTTTAAACAAATTAAGCCCGCACAACAATAGCGATAAATAAAGGCGAACGGGCGCGCGCGTGTATGTGTGTGTGTGTGTGTGAAAGGCGTACACACACGTACATATATATATGCATGCATGTATGTGTGCTTGTGTATCCAATGATTGGGCCAACTACGGCATTATCAGTTTGACGTGCGTGGTACGCGTTGCTTTTGAAAGCTGTACGCCTATTCGAATTAGTACAAAATAATACCGTATTTCCTAGAGTTTTACGGATTTACCGTTACGCCGTAGCAGCATAGAAACAACGCTATGCTGAGGGCATATCAGGCACAGCCAACGAGGGAGGGAGAGAGCGCAATAGAGTGGGAGAGGGAGATAGAGGGAGACAGCAATGATCGGTTTTTAGTACAGCCTTCGTTTCTGTGGCCCGGGCCGCGGATTATGGTAAACAAGAAGACGCAGCTATTTTAACCAAAGATCGCTGCTGGGGTTGGGTTGGTTTTGTTGTCGCCTGTTTGCTCTTTATAAATATTTTTATTTTGTTTATAAAATTTAACAGCAGAGAGCGTAAAAAAGTTTAAAACATTTTAAATAGTTTGCTAATTGAACAGGCGACCAGCAAACGCAGACGACAACGACGCAGTTTGGTTTTTTCCTTATTTTTTTTTTTTTTTTGATTGTTTTGTTTTCTTCGTCATCCATTTTTTGTTGTTTTTTTTGGGTAAACGTTACGCGCTCGCGGCGACAGCGACAGCTGATAAGTAGCGACGGCGACGGCGACGGTGGCAGAGACGATCGGAGCGTTTTATGATACACAAAAGCCACTTTAAAGTGGGTCAAAAGCGGACGGCGAACAGCAGCAAAAACGATCGAGAGATGTGAAAGTTTTACAGGCCAGAAAAAAATCGCTTGTTATTTGGACAATTATTTATTATAAAGAGTGAATCATGATCAAAATATATGTTTGTATATATGTTATATATGTACACACATTTATTTCTGTAATAATTATTAATTTATAAACTTAAAACTTTATTGAAAACAATACAAAAAGAAAAACTGTCAAAAAAACTATGATAAAAAAAAATGGAATTTTCTATAGATTTGTTTTGTTTTGTGCTGGTTTAAAATCAGACCATTTTGTATAAATTAATTTTTTTTAAAAAGTTTATGTGCTAGAATTTAAAAAATTACATCAAAATAAAGCTAATAAAATGTTATAATTTTGTTTAAAAATTTAAATTTTTATCTCTTCTTTAACACATATTTTGTTAACGGCAAAGTTCCACAAAATGTTTGTACGCATATTATTTTTTTTTTGGCAAATATTTTATGTTTATCTCTGAGTTTGTCTTTATCTAATCATGCACAATGAAAGTTGTGCAGCTTAACATTTATAAATTTTAATTAATATTTTATTAAATTCTTTGTATACAAATTCATAATGTAAAAAACACATTTCATCTATGGCAAATAGTACTTTAAGTCTACATTAAGCGGTCCGAGTTTCTGGAATATCCAAGGCATAAAGTGAGACACATTAACAAAGATTAGAGTTTCCCTCTCGGGATCGCGGTTAGTTTTGGCTATAACAATGGCCACTTGGATATATCGACGAGGATTTCCCCGCATGGGACAGAAGAGAGCAGCGCCCAAATTCACAATGGCTGATTTCTTTTTATCCGTATTAATGGCACACAAATGATCTTGGGGCATTTCATTTTTGGAATTTAAATATTGTTCTTCCAGAATTTGATTGCACCTCGATCTGGATTGAACGATCAAATCGGTTCTGATTGGCCGACTGCTTTTTGTCGGCTTCCAGGCGATCGTCGTGCATTTACTGTTATCGTACTCGGCGCCCGGCGGGGGCAGGCAAATGGTTTGGATATTTGGCTGAGATGAAAACCTCATCGATAGTACGAGCAGGGCGATATCGTTTTGTAGGCCATGTTTGAATTTCTCATGCTTTATGATCGTCTCGACTTGTCGACTCTGATGCGGTATACTCTCCGTCTGACTCTTGACATCCCATTCACCCGCAAAAACCGTCAAATCCCTGGCCAAATACGAACTCAACAAATTGACCGATGTCAGCACAATATCGGGCGCCAGTAGAGCTCCGGTGCCAATAGCATTTGATGATTGGCCAGCTGCAATGCCCACCACCCACGCATAATGGCCGAACTGTGCCTCCGAGTCCTTCAGTTCCTCGGCCAAATTGGCCACGTTCGGTGAATAGCCAAAGCCGCAACCCATTTCCGTTGATTCTTCAAACTAATTTAAATGTTAGACAAACATTAGTTGAACGAACGAAAGGAAATTTATTTGAGACTCTCTTTGGTACCTGTGGAAAAAAGTTGGGCGTGGCATTCTTTGGTACGGAACTGCCGCTATCCACAATTGTTTTATCTTCAGCATTTAAAAGGTCAGCGATATCATCGAATTCATCACATTTAATTCCCACTAACAAAATGCTGATAAACAATATACTTAACGTTCTGCTTTTTATGTTTAACATATTTGTTGATTTGAATAATCACTCGTGTTTTATACAACAACCGACGCGACAAATGTTAAAATCCAACTACGAGTAGTTTATACAAATATCGCTTTAATATACTTGAAACGTTGTATTTGCCATTGTAATCATATAAATATAAATATATTCTTTATTTATATACTAATAAATCACTGAATTACTCATAAATACTATTTTAGTTTCCGTAGTTGTAAGCTCGTACACAAGTCTTATACCCTATAAAAAAATACTTATGTAAATATATTTATATTTTATTTATTTGTTCGATTATTTAATTGAGAGAAATTTAAAACGATTTATATTAAAACTTTTTTTTAATATTTTATATTATTATAGTTAATATTTAATTTTAAATTTTCTTATAGTGTAGCCTTTTAGTTAGTTAGTATTTATTTATTATTTTTTTATTTCTTTACTTAGTCATGAAGTCTATAAAAAATAAATAATACTTATTCATGCAACGAGTATTTTTTTCCTTTGATTTTTTGTTGTTTTTTTATGCAATTAAACAACTTATTGGAATGTAATTTTTATGTTTAAGCTGATGGGAAATTAAAAGTAAATTTAATATACTAATTTAATTTTATATAAATTTACATAAAAGTGAATACAATATATTATTGAACTCATCTTATCCTGAAGAAAGAAAACAAGTTACACTCTTAATTAGCTCTAAGGACTCTGTGTGCCTTACAATCTACAATCATTCTCTGGAACTGGGCAACACATCAGTTGCAAGGAGTGAAGCAGGAGTAGAAGGAATCAAGGAAGCTGAACTGCATTTCCTGCCAACAACAGTGACCATTCAACGCTTGAGGGCCATTTGACACGGCGTCAGGTGTGAGCAGGTGTGTGTGTGTGTGTGTGTGTGAAGGAGGATGAAGGGGCAAGGGAAAAGTTTGCAATACCGTTTTGTTGGCTGGTCAGGTGGCTGGTTGACTTGGCTGACTGAGTCTGCCTGCCTGTTGCACTTTTGCACATAATCATGTCATATAAAGCGCTCGACAGCCACGACGGCCAGGATATGAACACGAAGGAACAGGAGCAGCAGTTGGAGCCCAGCTCCACCCGCCAGCTTCTTTACGGGCTTTGGCCAGGTGACATGTGTCGCTTAACTTTAGATGGCTTCGGGGTCCTTTCGGACCTGTTTCCCTTTCGGGCTGTTTTTACTCTGTGTGCAAAAGGACATTGATTGCGAGCATGCTAGGTTTTGAAATATAGGAGATATTAGGAGTGAAAAAATACTAATATATGCTTATATATAGATATATAATATAATATATAGATTTATAAATATTAAATAAAATTATTAAAAGAAAATGCGATTTTTTTACTTTAATTGCAAAAAATATATATAATATAAATATATTAAATATGTAAATATTTTTGAATCACAATCTTATTTATTTATGTTTATTTTCTGTGGTTTTCAAGTCATGCTTTTCATAAATATTTCTCTATAAATATGCCAGTCACAGTTTTCCACTAAAAAATTCACAGCTAAGAAAAATTTATTTATTAAATAGTGTAACTGTGAACAGTGCATTGCCTACAATATTTGTTGGCTGGCTTTTCCGTTTTGGTTTTTATGTGTGTGTTGTTTGTTGTGGGTTGACATTTTGTGCTGCTGCCTGTTTGCAGCACAAAGGATCTGAAGGAAGCGAATGTCGTTCGCTGGCACCTGGACACGATGGGTGTTAAAATAACAGGCAGCGAACATATTGACTTTTAAAATAAGCATTATGGCGGTAAATTTTTATGAAAACCTTTCAGCCTGTCAGAGCCATTTCCCCACCTTTTCCCAGTTTGCCAGTTTTCCCAGTTTGCCACTTTTCCTTTTGCCAGTTTGCCAGTTGCCGTCGGACGTTTGGCTCGTTGTCAGACAGTTGAGTGATTTATATGTATTGTTTAATATTATTATGGCTGGCAGCTTGCAGGCAGCAGGCAGCAGGTAACAGGTAGCCTGTAGCAGGTGGCATGTGGCATGTGGCAAGTGGCAGCAACATGGGCTGCTTGCAATCGCTCAGCCGCTCAACGCGTCGCGTCGGCTGTGCAAAATGCGAAAAATTGAGCACATTACAAGCGGACGAGAATGTCCTTGTTCATGTCCATGTCCATGTCCATATCCATGTCCACATTCATGTCCATGGTCCATGCGACCGGCTTCATGTTCCGTGTCCGTGTGTGCATGTCCATGTGGTTGGCAATAATTGTTTAAGTGTGCGGCCTGTATGAGAGAATCCCCCCAACCCTCCCCCCTTCCCGCCACCCCTCGAAAAGAGTTCAGCCTTGTGAGTGGTCATCGAGAAAGTTTATGTTGCCGATGCTTCAGTTAAGTCTTTAACTTGGACAGCAGATAATGGAATTTTTAATTATGACGCAGCTATCGGAACTGTGTAAAGCATAAATATATGTATAGTATATATATATGTATTGATAAATAAATTGAATAGCTGGCGAAAGTTGAGTCACAATTGAGCTGAAATATTCAGTTGCTGTGGCTTATTATATAAAGTTGATTACTAAGTACTTTGCTAACCAAATATATATTATAGAAAATAGCATTTTATTTAAATAATATATTATATATTCTATATAATAAATTTATGTACATAAATACATCAATAAATAAATAGATGAATTGTATGATTTAATTAAACGAACTTTAATGCAGCATTAAATATATTTCAAAGAATAAATTACTTATTGTAGAACGTTTAAAACCCGATTTAATTATTAATATTATTAATATTAATTTTCTTAAGAGAGACTTTAAATAAGTTGATAGCTTGAACTTGTTGGTTCTCTCAGCTTTATCTTTAACTTAATCAATTTAAAGCAACCCTTAGCAACACACACACACACACATTTAGAGCCTCAACTAAGTTCCCACCTTGGGGCCAAAGCCTTTATTACTTTCGCTAACCTGACCCAATTATAGGCCACATAATTCGCTCATTAAATCTACACAACTGAATAAACAGCAGCAAGTTTTAAGGGCAACAACAACAACAACAACAACAACATATTGTTACGTATTTTATGCAGGCTTTATTAAATTTCAAAAAGGCAAATTTGCGTTTTTTGTCAGCCGTGCAATTTATTTACGTCAATTTTGTTAAACTTTATTTGTTTGACATTTTTTTTTAATTTCGTTTTATCTATCTATAGATATATTTAATTTTTTTTTGTTTAATCTGGCAACAAATATTTTACTACCCGCATTTGAAGCTGTCTGTTTAACTGTGTTCATTCAGATTTTTCACGTTTTTCTCACATTTTTTACAAACACGCAATCGAAGACCAAATTAATAAACAATTAAAACGTCAGCGGCATCAAGCAGAAATTGCAATAATAAAAAGTTGATTGAAATTATGAAAAAATTAAACAGAAATTCAACAATTTACAAATACAAATAATACTACAAAGTACATATTTAAATGTGTAAATTTATTTTTTTTTAAATAAATATATATATGTACATAGTTTAATATGCATACAAATGCTTTTGCTTATGTACTCATGTGCGTAAAAATGTTGATATAGGCATAATAATTAATTCCAATTTTTGCGCTGCTGCGGCCACGCCCCCGCAACGCCCCTTGATTGATTGCATTTTAAATGTGTTGTTGTTGTTGTTGCTGTTGTTGTTGTTGTTGCAGCAATGCCCTGCGGTAAACTTTAATCGTCGGCCTAAAAGTATGCAGCACTTTTTTTATTTGTGTACATTAAACAAAAAATATTTTGTTTTTGTTACTTTTGTTACTTTTGCAAAGGACGGGCATCCTGGCCCGCTGTCGGTTAAGCTCCTGTGTGCACAGGTGCTCAGCGTGCGGCTTTTAATTACCATTTGAAAGGCTGCCCTTTGCAAGGGGCAGCAGGTAAAACAGTTGAATCCAAAGGGGGGATGGAAATGATTTGTTTTTACAGCATAAATCGCGGCTTAACCACAGATTTCGTGCGTACAAATTAATATTTAATGTCATTTCTATAAAAGACTTGCGCTTAATGAAAGCTAGCAGGTATGTGGAAAATAGAAAAGTAAACGACTGGGAAATACGCTACTTTTAGCTTGATTTGCAGGGTATGTGTTAAGTATATGTATTTTACAATTTTAATAAATTAATTTTGTAGCTCTGACAGTTAATTCAATTAGTAAATAATTAATAATAATATAAAAAAATACTGATAATATCAACTTTACTTTTCATGCTGATTGAGAATAGATTCTCCTCTGCCCGTACAGGGTGTCCACACATATATCGAAACAATTTATTGTTATCGATTGGATGCGTGTGCTCTAATTGGCCCATGTTTATAGTTATAGTCGCTAGATGGCGCTCAACACTTTGGCCTACCTGGGCAAAAATGTGTTGATTAGCCCAGATTAAATTCATTAGCTATGCACAGGCGTTAGCCCAATAGTTAAGACATTTTAATAATGCAGACAAAACAATTTTTCGGGATATGGAAGAGCATCATAAAATTGGATGTAATTGAGAAGCTGTGGTAAATATTTTCCAGTGTGTCAATAGGAAAGACGAGTAAACAAGTTGAGTTGAAAAAAACGTCAAACGGGTTAAAAATTATATTAAATTTTCAATAAGAGCAGCATAGGCTGTTAGTTTAGTGTTCTATTCGAAGGGGTTCAGTAGTTGAGCTTTTGAAATTCGATTCCTTCAAATGAAATTCAAGTATCAAAGCAAACACAAACCTTGCAAAATAATTAAAAACATCGCTAAGCAACTTTCTGCCGGTAAGCATAAAGTTGTGAGTATTTAAATTGGTTTCAGATCAACTTCGATAAATTGTTCACAGCACTAGTTAAATCATTTTTCTATCTGGGCACACCGCCTTTGTGTCCGAACCAGCAACTTGACCTGGTGAGCTGCTTTCATCCACAGTACAGCATACCCTATCTCTGTACCTGTCAAGATGCTGGAGTCCGTGTACTTTGTGCTCAGCGAGTTCTTTAAGTTCATCTGCCCGATGCGCATCCTGAACGATATCGAGGAAATTGATACGCGCTTGGAGGAGCCACGGTATGTCTGGAATGATGCCTGATGTCGCGTATTTTTTTCCCGTAATTCCCAGTTTTTATTTGACATGGCAACTAATTGATTGATGATGGTGCGGCCAGAGTTTCCAATAAAGCACATTCTTTAGCCTCAGAGCCGGCGTTTGAGTGTTGCCAGGCAACTTGAGTCGATTCGCAGCGCTTTTTCGCTCAATTGTCACATAATTTTCGCATAAATTATCAAATAATTTAAAGCCCACCCTCGGCCCCGCCCACCGCCCCCTAAAGGAGGAGACAGTCGTGGCACGGCAACCCGACGATTGCGTAGGTAACCAACGCAATGAGCATCAAATCAAATTTATTGCCACGGCTTATGCTCAAGTATCATGGGCGGGGAGGGGATGGGGGGGTTTCTGGCAGGGCTTACTATCTGGCAATTGAGTGGCGTTGAGTTGGCTGTAATTGCGTATTAAAATTATACACCAGGGACCATTTGTTTAATGAAATGTTGCGTTGCCTGTAAGCTAATTAGGTTGTCCTAGTCAAAGCATTCGCATTTATGCAAAGTCCCTGGGCTAGCCAACTGGTTACCGCCACTGATAGTTAACGCTAATAATCATCATGTCACATTATGATCATAACGATGATGACAAAGCGGACGGTTAAGCTTTTCATTTGCCGCATGATTGGCTATATGCGGTAAATGTGTTCAACACGCAGCAATAATGACAGGCGCTCTCATAATTATTCCTAAGAAATCCGATTTCATTAAATGACAGAATGACAGAAGAGCAGAGAAAAAGCCAAGTTAACTTTAAGCTAAAAAATTATATTGCAGTGCAGGTTTAAATATTATTTATATATTCAGATTGCTATAGAAAACAAAAAATGTATAAATTATTGGTTGCTCACAATTTAAAAATATATTTAATGTAAATGGAAAGATTCTATGCTTTTTTGCTTTTTTTGTCAAAAAAGTTGAAAAAATAAAACCAAAAAAATTCAGAAAATTTAAATGTAGAATCAAAATAGAGGACAAACTATGGACAAAATGGCCTCAAACACAAAAATCGGTTGAGTTTTGGCAAAGTTATTGGAGTTTGAAATCCGGAAGGAGTACTATATATGGGATCTGGACTTTATATGGGATCTGGGAAGCTGACATGTCAAATTTTTTTCATTTTTTTCGACGATTTTTGACAAAAAATTCGACCCTCCCAGAAATACTTTTAAAGTTGATTTTTATACTAATTAAGCTACCAGGAATCAATTAAAAATAAATTCGGAAGATTCTAAATTTTTCAGAAATTTTTTTTTCGAAATTTCACCAGGGGGGAGTACAGTGTTTTTTTCGGAAAAATGTCGAAAAAAATAAAATTAAAAAATTGATAAAAATTTAAATGTAGAATTAAGATAGCGGACAAACTATGATCAAAATGGTATTAAACATAAACATCGGTTTAGTTTTGGCCAAGTTATTGGGGTTCAAAGTCAGGGAGATATCTTTTATAAGGATTGAGGAACTTTACTTGAAATCAGATCCCCTCAGAAATACTTTTAAAGTAGATTACTAAAGTAGACAGTAATTTTGGTACCCGCATTCCTTAAAGATAAAGGCGGCATATCTGTTTAATTGAATTTTTACGAATTAATTTATTTTCTTTAAGCAGTTTTTTAGATTCGATTCAAATCATCGGAATTGGACTATATAAAGTCCCCACGAAAAAGTCAGGTATAACAACATAGCTCATGACATAAGCTTGAAAAACTTGCCTCAAACACGTCAGAAACTTCAACTCGTTTAAAAAACTATTGCAATAGGAACTGTACACACTTTAGTATGGCTAAGACCCTGCTCGGGCGCCAAAACAAATTCCTGTTAGCGCAAAAAGCAATCGTCATTCGTTTGGCTCAAAGGCAATTTGTTTTGCTTGTCGCACGCTGGTTTCCTTCTCGTCCTCTGACGCACACACATCCTTCGTTTAGCGCTCAGTCAGTTTCCGGACAGCCTTCGCTTTCTAGCTTATTTTGGGGCTGCCATTTTTTTGCCTTCCTATTTTTGTCTGACACAATTTGACTTTTGGCAGCGTGTATCGAGCGCACATTGAACTAATCTATTTGTGTTTGTTTAACTTTGCAACGATTAAGTCGACTCGTTATCGTGTCGTGTTGTGTGTTACGTGACGGGTTGTCAATACTCCCCTTTGCCAGTTTTTTGTTGGGACTTTGACGTAGGTGTTGCCCTTAAGTGTGGGCGAAAATAGAGAGTCAATAATCTTATTTTATATATACATATAGATGCGTTCAAGTAGCCTTGGTCAATTATGAGACAATTTTATGCTACTCCGTGGCAGCAATTAATGCCGTAAATTAGACAGAACGCCAGCTTTATCTATAGCTCAACTAATAACTTCTAGTTGCGTGGACAGCGACCCAATTCTCGCTGGCGAGCTTTAATTAATACGTCTCACCGAACACGAAGAAACCTTCCCCCTCCCCCCCCTTAAATCAAATGCTTATGTGTATTACTTATATAGATTAGTATGTGTGTGTGTGTGAGTCGAGTCGAGATTTCTTAATTATGCAAGCTGTAATTAATGTATCCATGCTCGACATGGACTCATAGCGTTCTCTTTTCGCATCCTTAGCTAATTGTCAATAAATTTGCGTGCTCAAAATATCATTTTCAACTGAGAATATCCAATTCTCAGTTTCTCTATAGCCCCAATTAAGCTGTCATGCTGGCTGTCAGTTGTGCTTAATGCTTAAATGAAATCTAATCACGTTCTAATTTCAGTTAAGTTTGACAGCAATTTGTGTTTGACGAAGGAGTCGCAGGGGCGACGGGGGGGAATAGGGTGAAAATGGGGTTTTCTTGGCCCTGGCAGGAATCCATTTGCCGCCCTGTTTGTCGCTTTACTTGTATTTCATTTCCGGCATTTAAGTGTGCAACTGTTTAGTTCTTTTTAACTTGGCCAACAGCCAGACACGCAAACAAACAAAAAAAAGAAATTTGCATTCATTGAAGCCAACCAAAGACGTCGACGGGGCGAAAGTTGAGTGCGATGTTGAGTTTGGTTGGGTTTAAGCCGTTGGAAAATGTTCAGCGGCCAATAAAATGCAGTCAAAGTGAAGTTGAATTCGTGAGAGGATATTTTTTTAATTTACAGTATATATTTTTTGTTAATAAAGAATTTGTTAAACACAAATTTAAAGCTGCTTTGGTAAGCTTACATAGGATTAAGTATGTAAATAGATTTTTATATATCATGTAGAAATAAGGATACACTAAAGTATAAATAATTATTAAAAGTAAAAGTAAGCTTTATTAAATTAAATTAAATTATATTATTTAAAGATAAAGTTTATTTATTTGCAATTAAATCAAATTCAAAGCTGGGCAACTGAATAATTAAATAGACTGTAGTCCGACAAATGGCCGATAACTTTTTGGAGCAATTTTAAACAAGTATTTAATTTTCAATCAAACAAAACTGTTTGCCAAAAACTGAGCTAATTAGCATCGCAATTGAAAGGATCAACGCAAATTTTGTTGGTGCAGCAGCAAAATAGTTGCAAACTAAATGGAAGGAACAAAGCCAGCTGGTTAATCTATTCCACACAGCGTCCTCTCCAAGGGACGGATTCCTCAGGCTATGCATCAGGCAAATGTGCGCAAATTAAGCAGTTAGCCAAGTTAGTGGAAAGCCAGGCACCAAAGCAAGGGAATTAACGGGCATGGTTTGCTTTGGGTGGGCTTAGCCCGAGGACATTCGAGGATCTAATTGACACACAAATATCAGCGCACTTAGAGAATGCGGCGTCTTAACGGCAATTGCGGCAAATAAATTGAATTTATGCGGCAATTGCAGCAGTTTTTTTTTTGGACTGCTCTTTGGTACATTGCTTATTGATTATTTTTACTAATTTATGTTGCCAATAAAATTGTCAATTTGTATGCGTGCAGTGGCCCGGCTGAAACCAGCCCCATACCCCGTTCCCCGTTCCCCATTTCCTTCCTCCTGGTTGAGGCGTGGCTGACAAAACCATTAGACTTAAGTGTCTGGCTGTGGGTCCTGCGCTGGTCGAGTCCTGCCCGGAGGGCACAATGCCAGCGGCGTCCGCAAATTGACGCTGCAGGACATTTCTGGTAATGATGATTTTATACACACTATACAGTTTGTTAAATAGAGTGGATTCGTTTTGTGCGAAGGTTATCTTAATTTAAATTTTATATATATTTTATAGATATTTAAGAGTCAGCAGAGTGGAAAGATCCACATTTTTTTTATTATTTTACTATTTTTATTACTTATTATTTTTATTTTTGTATTATTTTTTCTAATTTATTTCATCAAAATTATTTTATTACAAATTAAATTATTAAACTACTTTTTTTATTATTTATTAAAATATCTTATCATAAATTATATTATTAAATTATTTGTTTTAATATTATTTAATTATTTTATTATTATTTTACTATCATAAATTAAATTATTAAAATATTTTTTTTATGATTTTATTATTTTTTATTATTATTATTTATTATTTATTTATAATTATTTTATTTTATATATTTTCTTATTAATTATTATAATTAATTAACTTATCACTTTCTTAGCTTAATAATTCTAAATGATCAACTCATCCAAAGAATTTCTTTTTTCCTTGGTTTAACTCTAATTAACAGAGTATTTTGCGGTCGTTTGGACTCAACTTTAATGCTCTCACTGATTTTTTCTTCACTTCTGCCTTAGCTGGGGCAGCCACTGAAGCGTTGCCCCTTCGCCATTTATTTCTGTGCGTGTGGCCGCCTTTAAGTCTGCTCAGCTTATTATTCCGCATTGAAGTTTGAGCAGAGAGAGAGTCTTAAGGATTTCTGCCGGGATTTTGGCAATTGGTTAAAGGCGTTTCGCAGTCGTTGGCACAGATTTCACTTGGTAAGCTCGAAACTGTGGTTATGGTTATCAAGTGAAATATAATACGCATAAGCTTTCAATATTGTATTTTAAAGATTTCTTTACTAAGTAGCAGAAGAAATATTCTTTTAAATTATTTAAGACATGTTTTTTGATTGATATTAATAATATTGATTGACTGATTATGAGTGAGGTTATAGAGTATGAAGAGGCTTATATTTATTTTTTATCGGTATTTTATCAGTTAATATTTCTATTTTTACTATATTTCCAATTAAACAGAATCTGCTAGTTACTCTATATTTTTTGTATAATTTTTTACTTTTCCACTAAATATTGTACTTAAATATTTAATTTTGTATTTGAAAGATTTTACTACTAAGTAGCAAAAGAAATACTTAAATAAATTATTTTAGACATGTTTTTTTAAGAGCAATATTGATTGATAGTATAAATATTAATTGAGTGGTCGTAAATTCTTAGAGAGCCTTACATTGATTTTCTAAAGGGTATTATATCAGTTAAAATTTCTATTTTTCTATATTTTAAATTAAAAAGAAACTCTAGGTTTCCCTATATATTTTTTCATTTAATTTTTTGCATTTTCAGTGAAGGTCGCAAATACTTTTTTATTGCCAAATTCTGATATAACTTTTCCGTTACTCGAACAAAACCTTCCCGTAAACAACATCTCAAAGCAGTTACTAGCCTTTTTTCTGCCCTGTCCCGTTGCTAACACATAGAACCCATTGCCACTTAACAAACCTTTTGGCCATTACAACTACAGCAACAACAAAATGCAGCTTTAAAGCTTTTACGAGATATTGAGAGGAAGGGAAAGGGGAAGGGAAAAGGGGCAACGGTAGCCCTTACTTGATGATGAAGACATTTTTCTCAGTTAAAAAATTGTTTTTACAACATCATTTGCGCTTAAATATGTTAAGCGTTTGCCATGAGGATGAAGAAAGGGATGAAAGGGAGATTCCTTAACTTGGTATCGAAGGCACCTCGAGAATCCACTCAAGTGGCACTTTTTTATAGTGCCGCCACCGCGGATTCAGATCCTGGCCATAGAACACAAATTTTATGCCGTTTTATGGCAACTTTAGTGGTCAATGCAGCAGCAACAACAACAACAACAACAAAACTCAAGTAGCGGCCATAAAAAATGGCTGACTGACAGGTCTGCCGAACTGAAGTCCCTTCTTAACGTATTGCCTGCTCTCATCTCGGCTTGTTAAATTATGTAAAAATGTAATTTTCATAAAAAAAAAGAAATGAGAGGATGAGAGAGAGAGAGAGAGAGATAGGGGGCGTCTTGTAGGCGTGGCTGTAAATGGCATTACACGCGGTCCAAGTGTTTGCCAAGCTGGCTGCCTTTTGATGTCGCTTATAAATTGAATCAAAATAAAATTTAGATACCTTTGCATTTTTTTTTTTGACCCTTTTCACTTTGCGGTCTTTGGACATTTTGGACAAATTAAAACGAGGCAACGGACGGAGGGGAACGTCAGTTGAATTAAATGGGTAGATTTACGTATTGGCAGCTGTCTAAAGTTAATCAAGTTTCGTATTGAAACAGCAGCAAAAGTTTCTTTTTTTATAGAAGTGACAAAAAATCGCCTATCAGCAATATATAAAAGAAATACATAATATATGCTTGTTTTTAAATTTTTTTCTTTAGAATATTTTATAAGAGTTTTTATTAAATTATTGCTTTGATTGTTTACTGTAAATGCATATAAAGTTGTTGGAAAATATTAGAAAAAATGTATAAAAAAAAATAAAATTAAAAATAAAATAATAATTACTTCAGTGCTAACCACATTCACATTTAGTTAGGAAACAATTAGTCAGTTGTCATTAATTTTCAGCTAATTGTGATTAGCTCAAATTCTTCTCCCCAGGACGAATTCAACTTTAGGCCACATTCCTGAAACCTGAATAGCATTCGGGTAGGCCTGAAAGTGGCTGGCTGATTGGAAGAGTGCCATTAGCTTTTATTGGAGCACATGTTAGGTGTACACTAGTTACACACACACACTCACGCACACACACACGAGCAGAGGCTGAAGTAGCTTTGTCACAAAAATTGGCCTTGTTAAGGGGGCAAGTGGTTGGGTGGGTTGGGTTGGGTGGGTTGGGTGGTTGCGTATAGGTTGTATAACCTTATTGCTTTTAGCCGTAGCCTCTGCTTTTTGTTGTTTGTTTGTTTGACTGATTTGCTGTTGTTTATTTTGATTTCCGGTTCAAATACTCGCAACGAGAGCGCCCCTCACGTCCCTCACAAAGTAGCCGCTGCTTTCGATTTCCACACATTGATTGTGTTGTCGCAGCACGAGCTTGTCAGCCACGCCTCCCCGCCCATCTCTTGACTAGTATTTATACTTCTGCTGCTGGCAGGACAACTCCAGTCTCCATTCCATGTAGTTCGTCCATTTCGGTCGTGTGTGATAGCAACAGATTAGTATTGACAAACAGGCAGCTGGCGAGGCCAACAGGATACAGCCTGGCGACAGTTAGGTAATCCAATAAGCACCTATATACACTAACACACACACACACACACTGATCCTTTATTTGGTCAGTCAATTTGTTATACACGAAAAGTTTTTGCTTTTGTTTTTGTTTATGTTCAAAAGCAAACTTCAAAGCGCATTAAGAATTATGTTTTTTTAGTTATTTGTGAAAGAGTCAAAAATTTAATATTTGATAAATAATGTTCTATTCGATAAAAAATAAATAATAGGTATCTCTTAGTCTGTTCCTTTTTCTTATCTTTTGTATTTTATCTCTGCTCACTGTGGCAATTGGCTTCAATAAACAGTTCATAATACTTTTTTTTAATGGTTGTTTTCCCATTTGAATTCAATTGAATTTTATTCAAATTTCACAACATTATTATTTAACATAAAAAGCGCATTAATCGTGAATTGATGTTTTTATTTTTTTGTTTTTTTCGCAGTAGTTAATGTTTTGTAAAGTCATAATTCTCGATTTATGCAGCACAATTTAAGTAGCTGCAATATAATTTTTTTTTTTTCGTCCTGTCGCCACATAAAAGTTGCCATTTGATCCTTTGAAAATAACACGAAATAACTTTTAGCGGTATATAAAATTAAGTTTCCTTGTAAGCTATCAAATGTGTTCATAATGGTTTTAAGTTGAATAATTTAAATTTAAACCAATTTAATTTGTATATAAAAATTATTTAAAAAAAAAAGAAGAAGTTTAAGCTTCTTATTAGTTTTAATTTTTACTTTATAAAATAAATACATTTAATATATATTTTTTAGAATGTAATATTTTCTAGAAGAGCCTTATTAATTAACTCGTCAGTCGCAAAGTTTAAAAAGAAAATATCATAAATTGAAAACAAACGCGTCTTAATGACAATTTGTGCTTAAAGAAAAGTCAAGTTAAGAAACTCTGAGCAAAATCTAATTTCTGCTGCTGCTTCATCAACTTGCAACACTTGCAACTTCTCAGCTTCTGTCTCTGTCTCTCTATTCTGCCTCTCGCTTTATTTTTTTTCAGGCCAGCGCATGAAATTAAAATTTTTAATAATATTGCTGGGGGGCGCCATTAAAATGTAAATGCAACTGAAATTATGTATCTGACTTTAGCGCCTTAAACATGAATTTCATAAACTATAAACTCTTAATTTATATGTTGAATTGACTATTTAGAGAGAGTTCTTATTAAGGCCACAAATGAAAACGTAATTACAAGCAATTATTAAAACGTCTATTTCACACATGCCAAAATCAGAACCAAAAAAAAAATTAAATAAAATAAAAGATGAATTAAAAATATTGGAGCGCAAACTTTTTGGCTGCAAACTTCTGCAAGCAATTAAATATATTTGTCACTTTTGCAATGCCTGACAAGCCAAAGTTGAAGTTATCAAAAAAGTAAGAAGAAAAAAAAACCACAACACATATACCGCAAAAGGCGGTAGGGCAGGGGGGGGGGAGGCGTGGCAACAATTGCAGCTGCTGTTGGCAGGCAAAGGGGAAGGGTGCGATGGCATTGCATGTTTTGCTTGTCAAACATAAAACTGTGCGGCATTTCGCAAGTGTTTGGCTTGGCCCGGCTTCTTCGCCAGAATCTTGGCTTAAATGCAGTGGGCGTGGCGCCGCAAACTCAACATCAAGTTGGCCACCAAAAACTGGCGCCTGTGACAAGTTTGGGGGGCCAAAAGTTTTGCTGCTCCTGCTGCCAAAACTGTAAAAAGCGTTGCCACTGTTTTTGAGGACTTGTTAACTGCACTGGCAACGGCTGGCGAATCCTTTGTGCCCGCCATTTATAAAGTTTTAATCATGTAAGGCATACCAATAGTTAAATATATATATATACAATACAAGCATACATATTATATATATATTATATATGTATATATGCACTCGCTCAAGCTGAAGTTATAAGCTTTATAAAAGTTGCAGCTTTCACAATGTGGCAGCTGCAGTTGCTGTGCAACATTTTGTTCTGCATAATTGGAGCTGTCATCAAAATTTAATAAAAAAACACATCGTTTATTTTTGCTGTGTACCCTGTGCGAAAGCAACAAAAGGTCTTTGTGACTGGCTGAAACTGTTTGTGAGTGAATAAAAATAAATAAATAAAATATATAAAATTATTTAAATTTTTTTAAGCAGCAAGAAAAATATTATTTTAGCTGGAGTATATTATTAAAGTTTTATTTTAATGAGCTCTCAATTCTTAGAATATTTAATTCAAGTCTTTTATAGCCAAACTTCATCCAACAATTATTTGATTTATTTTTCAATTAAGTTTCATTTTAAATTATTAAAATTAATTTTAAAAATTAAATTATGGAAATATATTATTATATATATATTTTAATTAATGTAGCTCTGTTTTTTGTCACACAAAGAAAGTTTATTTAAGAAAATGGAAGTCACAAAATTTACAGTGCATTTTATAAAGGTAAAAGAATAACTCGTAGTCAATAATTGATTCTTCCTATTTTGAATAAAACGCAATGCAATTTGCAGTCATGCAATTAATTATGACAAGTGACATAATTATAATAAATAGCAATACAAAATAACCGTTTATTGAACAGTCAAACGAATTCGATTGCATCTTTTTTTTGTTGGTATACTTAATTGTTGAAGAGATACAAAAAATATAAAAGGGACAATTTTTGGCAACAAGTAATATTAAATGATATGAAAATAAGTAAAGATAAGAACAGATGTATATTTTCCAATTTAATTGTAAGTTTATGCGAAAATGCTCAAGTTTAAATGAAAGTCCATGGCTAGAATTTCAAAATCAACAAACAATTCAGCAACATTTTCCACCTCAAACCCCAAAAAATGCCAAGCACTAACTGACTGGCTGAGCAGAAGGAGGATGAAAGGAGCAGGGGGGGGGGGGGTTAGCTGAAGTGAGTTCCTTTAGCTACACTGGGAGACTCTGCAGGGACACTCTGAATGCAGCCAAGTGGAATCAATTAATCTCTTTCCGTAAACATTTGCCAGCAGCCTGAGCAGCAACAAACATGAGCAGCCTTTCTTTCTTTCTTTATTTTCTTTTTTTTTATTTTTGGGGAAAGGGGGGGAGGGTAGAACTCTGATGTCTAAGCAGCCAAAAATATGAGAATCCAGCTGGCGGGGTATTGGGGGAATGGGTTGGGCAACAGGCCGTACCCAAGCCGAGTTTCCACCACAGTCGCCACTTTGCGCTGAGTGAAATGTTTCAGAAAGTGCAGCTTGCAGCTATGAAAAATGATAAATTTCACTTTGTAGCGACAGTGTAACCCAACGCCCACCCCCCTGCCTCTGATCCCCCCTGACCACCCCCCTGGGGGGTCCACCTTCTGTGCTCCCTTTGCTTTACTAGCGCTCTTTTATTATTTATCAAGCTTATTACGCAAGCAGCAGGCAGTCAGACAGGCAGCCAAGGGGTGAAGGGGTGAGGGGAGGGGGGAGGGGGGTGTGGCAATAAGAGCGAGAAACCTTCAACTGCAACTGTGCAGCAACAACAACAACAATTTTGGAACTGGCCACCCTCAGCTCCCGTTTTCGTCCGTTTCAGTTTGCCGCCTGGTTTGATATTGAAAAATTATTGCTTTTTATGAAATAGTGCCATAAATTATTCGTAATACATTAACAATTATTTAGTAGTTGTTTTTCGTCGTTACAAGCCACTCAAATTGGTTGATATATGGCCGGGCACTAACTCAACCGATTGCCGAGCTCCCAAAAGACAACCAGACACATAAATTCCATTCAGTTTGCAATCAATTACCTAAAACGAAAAAAAAAAAAATGTAAATTAGTATTAGTGTTAGACAAATATATTATAGGGTAATTAAGCGATTAATAAATTATATTTGATTAAGCCAAAAAATACTCTATATATTAAATGTATTTAGATTTACTACAATAGCTATTAGACAGAATTTTATTTACTTAAGACTTTTTTTTTTCTGTGAACTGACAGCAAAATGGCTAAAAGAGTAAATACCGCAAGACGTGAGCACAAATAAGTTGAATTGGCCCTGCGGCGGACGCTTTATTGATTTATCACATTTGGCGTGAGTTATAATTGGTTTAGGTGGTAGCTCCCATAGAGCTGGCATCAAACGCAGAACGTGAGATTTATGACTGCCTTCAAGTCGCCCCACAGTGCGGACTCTTTAAGGCTGAAATTCGCAGTGCAAATTATGTGTTTGACTGTGGAAAGTTTAATTATAATATGCGTCATGCTGATGATGGATTTTAAAGGCGGAAAGGGGGCGGTGGGAGGGGGGTGATTGATGCCTTAAGCCGTTGCGATTGTCTGGCGACTTGAGCAGTGTTTAAATTTATTAATTATGGGTAATTAATTAGCGTGTAATGTGGATTATGTGCAATAGAAAGGGAGGCCACTCAGGCACAGTGGTGTCAAAGTGATTTTTATATTAAATTGTTAATAAAAAAATTCATTTATATTTCTCTTATTTAATTTCTAAAGTTTTCCCTTATTATTTCACACGTATTTTGCTGCTTTGCTCCACTGTGCGCACAATTGTTTCGCTGCTCGCTGGAGTGTCAAATTTGCGACAGGTTTCAATTAAAATGCCAAACAACAAGCCCGGCCATAAAGATACCTATATACTGTATAAAGTATACTGTACTGTATATATATATTTACACTCGCTGTGTGTGTGTGTTTGTGTGTGTGAAAGCAGGCTGCCAAAATAACCGGCGGCAATTGCGTGCAGCCGAATGGAACATTTTAAGCAAATTATTTGTAATCATCCCGTTGGCACCTAAATAAACAAAACAACAAGCGACCATTTTTTGGGCGCCTCGGCTTTTTGGTCAACCTAAAATAAAATGCGCTGGATTTTCCTTGGCGCCCAGCCTGCCTGCCATTAAACCTGGCTGGTTGCGTTCTTTTGGGCGCGTGGCGACTATTTCGTTTTAGCCAAAACAAACGAGCGCTCAAAAATGTTAACAAAACATCAACAAAATCCACTAATAACAAACGGGCCAGCACAGACACAATAGGGCCATGTCCATGTTAATAGTTGGCAAAGGACACAAAAAAAAGGAACCTTTGCAGTGTAAACATTTTGGTCAGCTGTGTGTGTAAAATTTATTAACTTATTTTATGCAACACTTGTACAAATTAAGGCTCTAAAGTTGAACCGAAAACAAGTTTATAAATGAACACGAAGCCACAAAATCTACTTGCAACAGATTTGTGAATTAAGTCGGGAATTATCAGTCAATAAACTTGGTTTTTTGCTTTAAGGATATTTTAAGCAGACTTTGCAATAATATTAAATCTGTATTGACTATATGTTTATATACTTATATGTCGGCAATTATGCGCTTATCAGAAGCCGTTTACACACACACACAAACAAATATAAATACACACACATACGCTCAGAGATACATTTGCTTAGCTAAGCAAACAATAAGGATCCAAATCCTTTCACACACACACACACACAGTTGGCAATGCGGAAGCACTTGAACCGCTGCAAAGCAATCGAGAAAGGGGTGGGGGGGAATGGCCAAGTTGTGGGTGTTAGCCGGGTTAAGGGTGGAGGGGAAAATCTCCTCGACATCCGTTTGCACATATGTTTATAATGGCTTTTTATAACTGCCGCCAACTCAGCCCGGTGCGCCCAACGTCCGAGGGGATCCGCACACAGGAGACCATTGTCATCCTCTCTAGTGCCATGTTTGTAGAAAAAAAGGAAACATAGGGTATTTGAGAACTACGCTATTCGAAAAACAATTTGCCTCACTTTTGTCGAGTGGAAAAATATATAACATAGAGTAAAAATCAAAAATGCTCTGTATATTAATAATTAATAATTGAAAAATATAATGGTAATATTTCAATTAAATTATTATTTTAAATTTATTTAACTAATTAATAATCGTATGATTATTATGATTTATATTAAAAAGATGTCAACTTATTTTTCTTTACTCTATATTTAATATTGTTAAGCCTATTTAAGAAAACTTCTGACTTAAAGTTTTGCTGTAGCAAACTTTCTTTGGTATGATTATAATTATGTATATTAATGAAAATATAATTCAATATTAATATTAAGGCATTTTATATATATATACTATATTTTATTTATATTTAATATTTTTAAGCATAGTAAAGAAGGCAGTTGACTTATCGTTTTACTGGAGCAAACTTTCTTTGGTATATTTATTATTATGTTTATTACTAAATATATATTTCAATATCAATGTTTAGGCATTTAAATTTTTTTTATAAGTTATTTATATATTTTATTTTGTTTTTCTGTGAAAAATATATTTTTTTTAGGCAAAGTTTCACATCACAACAATTAATTATTTATTTGTGGATAATTCTTTTTCACAGATCTTAGCTTTTTTTAGAGGTGACTTTTACAGAGTATGCAGCGGTCGTGTTCTGCTGCAGTTGCCTTTAGCTGTATGCTCGATTGTGTTTGTTGCTGTTGTTCTTTTTTTTTATTGTTCTGTCCCGTGTCTCCGTGTAGCTGGTATTGTTATGGTGCCTGTTTCGGGGGGTGGGGTGCCCACACCTTCTTTTTCTGCTTTCTCTTTTTCCCCCCCCCCCCCCCCCCTCTCCCTCTCTCTCTCTCTCTCTTGGTAGCTCTAACGACATTTCGCGATAGGGACAGGAAGTCAATGACTTTGTCGCTTTGAGCCGCTGAGCCGTTTATATAAATAGAGCCGTTAGCACTAGTTTTTAGTGGGCACAACATGACGGCCATTGCTGTTAGCTGTTGTTGTTGTTGTTGTTGTTGTTGTTGTTGTTGCTTTAATTATGCGACTTTTGCCACTTGGTCGAAACACGCAAGCCGGTCGGGGCATTAAGTCATTAAGTTTTATTGGCTGACATAGCTAGCGACTGGGCGCTGGATGTGTCGGCCTTGTTAGGGTTAATCATTAGGGTTAATTGTTTAAATTAAAGCGCGATGTTGTATGGCATTTAAATTACTGCAGTTACGTGCGAGAAAAACAAGAAACCAACAACAACAACAACAACAGTGGGGGGAAGTGGAAAGCTGGGGCTGCATAACATAAATCATTGTTGGCATTTTTAAATTGGCTTTTGCGCCGACACATTCCGCTGGTCGGGATTAAGGACAGCCGACCAGGGTACGTGGAATGCAGCGGGGTAGGGGGCAGGATCGGCAGGATCCAGCACGTAAAGCTTGCTGCAAGCAAAACTCTCTCAACTCAGTTTCATTCCGGGCATAAATATATGAACGGACTGCAGGCCAGCGGAAATTTAACAAAAATTGAGTCAATTTGAATAAGCCCTGGGCGTGAGCAGGATAAGGAACACGCGCACCAACAACACCAACAACAACAACAACATCAACAACAACACATAATAACAATGAAAGCAAAATATGAAGTAAAAGGGAAATGCAAAATACAAAGTGAGCGAAGAGATCAAAAAAAAAAAAAAAAGATGGAAAAGCAAATGAAGAAAAATAAACACCTGAAGAACTGTGTTGCATAATGTAGATTTTTGCTGGGTTAAATGTAAATTAATGACATTTGTTTATACGGAATGCAATCAGAGTGTTTCATAAAAGAAAATGTAAAAAAATGTTCAGATAAAATCTGAAAGTTACTTAAGTTATTTAGTGCTTTACAGTTATGGAAAAAATAAAGAAAAAGATTTTTTTCTGTTTCTTTAACTTCATAATTTATAATAAATCATTTTTATTTAACTTTTATAAAAATATATTTCATAATTAACAACAAAAAAAGACTTCATTTTAATTCCATTTACAAAAAAATTAAATTTAAATTCAGTTTAAGTTAATTTAGTAATAAAAATACTTTGTCTATTAAAAATTAACATTATTCCGAAAACTTATAAAATAATTTTAACTATGTCTGTGTATTTTTTGATTAATTTAACTAACTTTTCAAAAAAAATCACTTCTCTGACACGAATTTACCTTTTTGTAATTAGCAGCCAAGCAAATTGAATTAAAATGAAACTCAATCAACAATTTGTTCAGTCCAGTTAAATCCTTTGGTTCCTTTTGCCTCGGGCCAATAATTCAGCGAACTTTTCGAATGTTGCCAATACATTGCGATAACTTTGGCCAAAACACGACAAACGCAATTTCTGTCAATTGTTGCGTGGAAATTCGCATGCAATAGGAAATTATGAGAAATGCCGCCAAAGGCGAACAACTTCAACTTGTACAACAACAACAACAACGACAACAACAACAACGACAACAACGAGAATAAGCGAGCGAAAAGTTTTTGGCCCGAATAACTGCGAATTGTGGATGGCATCGTCCCGGCCACGTCCTGGCCACGTCCTGGCAGCAGCCAGTGTTGAGCTGTCTAATGCATTGATTGATGAGCATGTCATGAACTTATGACATTGATAGTTATAAATTATTATTATTTCGACATTGTGCTTTTTCCAAAAATAAACGCTGAACAACTTTTTCATCTGCTCAGCTTCAGCTTCATCTGTTCCTACTCCTATTCTGCTTCTTCTACCAATCATTTTTTTTCTGTATTTTTTTTTTTTGTTCAACTGCATAAAACATTTGACAACTAATTGACATTTAAAGTGCGCCCAGGGAGCAGAGCGATATTCGTTGAGGTATACAAATGGCAGTTGAATCAAGTGGCAAAGTGAAGTAGTGCCTGACTAGCAGATACCCTAGAAGACCAAAAGAAGACTATGATTGAAATTCGTTTTGTTCTGTCCAAAATTCTTGATAGGCATTTTTTGCTCTTTACAGGGTATATAAATCGGTTTTCTACGCCATTTCTCAGTCTCGTCATCAGGTCGTCTGCCGTTGTGTTGTCTTCTTCATGGCTGTCGTCGGCGCAAACAATGCCAGAATAGATAGATGGATAGATTCACAATCCGCAATGCAAAGCCGAACCATTTTGAATGGCATCTTTTGTTGCTGTTGCTTTTATTGTTATCAATAAGCCAAGGAATGTGAAAAGGGAGCTGAATTGTGAAAGACAGAAAGGCACACAAAACAAAAGTCAACTCATTAAACAGAATACAGGCCAAAACACAATGATCATGATGATGATGATGATGATGATGATTTGGATTGTGATGAAAACAAACAAGCGGTGGTTTAATGGTTGAGTAGACGAAAATTTGCAAGACTTCAATACAAGTGTAAAACTATACAAATTTGAGTAGCTGGTTTAGGGATATTTATGGAATACTTGGCAGAGGTTGTAGAAATTTGGGGAAAACCAACATAAAGAGCTTTTGTGATGGTCGAAATACGTAAAAGATAGCTGAAAACAATTAATTATGCATCAATACTCATTAATTAAGAGCTAAACATATAAACATATATATATGTAAAGGCTTATAAAAGTGAGTTTTAATCTGGCTGATGTCAGCATAGAGTAAAAGTGCAAAATTGAATGCATTACTGAAGCAATTAATATATTAAGGAGATTAAATAAATTAGAAAATATTGTATGTTAAAAATAATGCAAAATACAAATTATTTAATCAAAAGTTAACAAAAGTTCGTAAAATTTTCTTTTATCACACAAATTTTTTCATATTCCATATTCGATATATAGAAAGTTAAATTTATAAAGATTTCATATCTAATGCCCGCACAGCAACATTAAAATTTACCTTTTGTTTACTTTGGCAAAGCCAACAACATTTTATATTGCCAGCCCAATACAAAATGACCAAACACATTTCCTGTTTTCTACTTTTGTTTGTTTTTGTTGTTTTGGTTTTCAGTTTGCTTTTGCGGCCATTTTACGTTGTCCAAGGTTTTGACTGTGGCCACTTTTGGGCCGCTGTTTTGCTGTTTATCATTTTGGCATCTTCATTGCTGTCATTAAGCGCGCATTACCCCAGCCTTTGCCCCACCTGCCACCTGCCACCTGCCACCTGCCACCTGACAACTGGCAACTGGCAACTGTTTTTTTTTTATAAATGTTTGAAAAATATACTCACAGCCAAAGAGAGAGGGAGATAGAGGGAGAGAGAGGGAGGGAAAGACTTTTGGGACATAGAAGCTGAGAGTCATAGTCTCTTCTGAGCTGGCAATATTTATAAAGAGAAATTTGATAAATGCTTCTTGGGGGTTTATTTAATGTGCGCCAAGTGCGTTCATTGTGCGAAATAATAAAAATATATATATAAAAAAAAAAACAACACTAAGCGCCAAAAAGAAACCAGAGACCCGAGCCGCAAACAAACAGTAGAATATATATATATATAAAAAAATAAAACAAAAAATAATGTTAAGGGTACGCAGTATTTTATAATGGAATCTCTTTTTTGGTTGCCTTTCGCTAAAAGTTGCCCAATTTTTAAAGTGATTTTAATATGCAGCTTTTCTGCAGCTTTCAGAGCTTGAGTTATTGACAAAGTTTTCAAAACAGTGGCCACTCGATAAATGTAAACTTGAGAAGTTTAAGATTTTCATATAAACAACTTATATAAAAAAATGTTTTATTTTAGCCAAGAAATTATAATGCATATAATTTTAATTTAAAATAATTCTTCATCCCTTTTTCGAGTAATCACTGTACCTGCTCAGCATATCAATATATTTTGAAGGAGAACATAAAAAATAAACTGCCTAAAAGTATGACTATTAAGGGCTGCGTATAAATATAAAATGCAAATGAAATTATATTTAAATCTTTGTGGAATGTCCTTTGTTCAGTTTGCACACAAAAGCTTTTCTAATGAAATTAACCATAGAAATGTTTTTCCTTATGCCCCCTAATATTAATTTGTTAATTCACCCTTTAGCCAAATAACTTATGAAATTAGCATTATTCAAAACATTTTCAGGTCTATGAATACGCAATGTCCGGCACATGTGGTTAATTCACGGGCTTGCCAAGGATCACGACAAACCGACAGGACCCACAAAAACTCAGACACATCCATCAATTTGCACAAGCACATACATATCAATGTTATTTGAATGTATGTATATTTATAACTATATATATATGTATTTATTCTATATGTATATTAATTTTCAGGCGTCACGTCTGCGGACGATGATTATGACGAGCGGCTGATGATAACGTTATAAGCCGAGACGCCGTTGTGCCAGCTGCTGATGATATAGATAATGATAAGGTTGAGAATCTGTTGCAGACGCGGCTCCAAAAATAATATAAGAAACTGACGTCAACTCCGTTGGGTGCGTTTACTTCAGCAGTCAAAAAGATTGCTTGCTTTATTTTTATATTTTCCACACGCCTTCAACACACACACACACACTCACACACACACACATATGTGAAGCCCACGCATGAGGGAAATTTTCAGCAAATTTTCTGCATATTCATCAACAAAAAAATGCCCTTTTTTTTTGTTTTTATTTAAGTGGATTTCGCTCATCCTTCAGCTCGTTTGTCTGTTGTTTATAAATTTTTTTTATATTTTTATATTTTCATAAAAATCATTTTTATTGCTTCTTTTCCGGCCAGCGCACTGCGAATTCCACCAGATGACGCATAATACTCAAGTGGTAATGGATAGGTGTATTCCAATGGCCTTTTATATTTTTTTTATATTTTATTATTCTACCAACTACTTAAAAGTTGGCCGGGTCGTGAGTAGCTCGTTTGTGGTCAGATATTTTCAGATTAAAAGTTGTGTACATATATTTATTTCACATAACGACTTTGGCTTTTTATGGCTCGCAATGATTTCATTTTAATGCGAAATATTCGTAGTGCAATTCAGCAAAAATGGATTTAATGTGAACTCGTTTTGGTGTTCTTATATAAAAAAAAAACCAAAGCAAATTAATTTGATAAGGGCAAGTTTTAAAACACAAGCTAAAGCAAAGATTGCATTTGATTAAATAAATTTACAAACTCATTTTTATAAGACTTTTTATGAGATATGAAAAATCAGCAATATAAGAAATGGAGTTTTTCTTAAGTCACAGTGTTTTTATTACAAATTTGTAGTGAATTTGTTAAGAAAATTAATTTATCAAAGAGAGCACGATAAGGCTTTAAGCCCAGTTACAAAATAAAACAAAATAAAAATTATTTGTAAAGTCTTTGTGGATATTTTTTTTAAGCACGGATTATGTTCTTAACGCTTTTAGCTGCTTAGTCCGAAGTCCAACAATAAAAACAAACTTTAACAACAACAGCCAGGCACCAAACAATAGTATACCCTGCACATACAGCAACCGGGTGTGAGCATATTGTATGTATGTTAACAAATTGAAAAGCAAACCGCAAAATGTTGGCTTATAAAAAAAGGCAGAAAAAAACATTTAACTACGCTGGTAGTCAAACAATGTGGGGTGTTCAGTGAAAAAGGCTAAAAGCACACAGTGCATAAAATGGCCAGCAACTACAACAACAACAACAATAACAATACCAAAAGCGGGATTGTTGGCTATGCAAAAACAATAATTATTTTAAATTACAAGCAAAAATATTCCCGCATTTGTAATTGGCAGCAGGCAGTGCATAAAAAAAAAACAACAACAACAAGAACAAACAACAATTCTTGTACTATTTTTCCACATTTTCATTAAATTTATGTGTGTTTTTTTTCGCAGGCCAGACGCTGAAAAGTGTGCTACCATTTCAGTGGAAAACGCATGGCCCCCTTTCCGTAACGCCGCCATTGTCTGGCCGCATTAGCACTTGGACCAGCGAACCGGCAACAACAACAACAACAACAAAACATTTCACTTCCTATGCCGGTGAGAACTTAATGAAAAATAGAGGCAAAAAAAAAAACAAATGCGGAAATAAAAAAAACAAGCTGAACAAAGGGCGAAGCGACAAAGAACTGTGCGGAGAGGTGGCAACGCCGGCAGGTGAGCTCAGCTCAAGCAGGGCGATTTGGGGCTGAGGGTATTTTCTTGAGAACGGCGACGCATTCAACAGCTTGGAAGTAATAGACCCGAACAAAAACACAACCCAACACCGTCAACAATTGACCAAAAAAAAAAAAAACAAGAAGAAGAACAGAAAAACAACAAGCAAAAACCCAAACAATAGTCGTGAAGGGGGAAAACTCGGCTAGCCAGGGAAATATGGAAAAACAAGCAGGCACAACAAACTTTGCAGTGCTGTAGATATAATACCCTAATTAAAGAAACTTATGCGTAAAACAAAAATAATTTAATTTTTTTTAAACAATATTTATATATTTATTAAGTGAAGTTGATAAAAAGGTGGAAATTTAAAAAGGTAAAAATTATATAAAAATATGTATTGCTCAAATAAATTAAGGGAATTTTCTAGATTTTTATTTAACAACACTTTACATAAAAATTAGTTATATATGAGAATATGTACATACATATATTATACCTTTAAAAGGTAAACAAATCACCAAAAATCAATTCTCTTAAGATTATTATCTTGATTTTATTTTAAAGATCTTCCCAAGTCAAAAACTCCACCCCGACAAAACCGACTAAATTGTCTACTTGCAAGTTTTACACCTTAAGCCATCAACTTGTTTATATATTTTAAATCAATTGGGCGAACGTAACCCCTGAAAGTCCCAAAGTTTTTAGCTCTTAATGTTTCAATCAATCAAAAGGGCATTTTGCTCGAAGGCCCATAATATTGAATACCATCAATAACAATAATTTTCATAAATATGATAAGACATAAATCACCAAGTAGCAGGCGCCGCAAAGTGCCACGACAAAAGCAGCAGGAATAAGAGCAACAGCGGCCAACAGGACGAGTCTGGCCCGAGCTGCAGCCAGGATATGGCCTGTCACTTGGTCATGCGAGGCACGCGCGAGCCTGGGAATAAATGCGGCGGCTGGCGGGGATGGTCATGGGGCAACGCTTGCTTAGCAGCAGACCCCGGCATGCCAGCATACACACCCAACAGGATACAGGACGCAGGACGTCTGGTGACGCCGTCACGCGGCGCTGTCATAGCGCAATAAAAATAAAAATCTAATTAGTATGCCGTTGACAGTTTAATCGTGATTACGCTGGCAAAAATTCCAACAAGCCAGCCAAAACATAGCAAGAAAAAAAAACAACAACAACAACAACAACAACTCTGAAGGGGGCCAACTGCGGGGTGTAAAGAGTATCGTCAACATGCCAACAGTTGATTTTTGTTGTTCTCCATTTTGTTGCCGCTTTTCGGGACGTTGTGCTTGGCATTTCCGGCAGTCGTTGCGAACGTTGCGTGTCCTGACAACAACAACAACAAGATTGGTGTGTGTGTGTGTGTTCTCTGGTTGTTGTTGTTGTTGTGTCAAAAAGTTTGGAGCTGAGCACCGAGCAAATGTCGCTGGCGATCACATGAGCTGCTAAAGGCTAAGCAAAAATACCAAAAATAATACGAGCAGTCAAAACGAGAGGTGATCGAAGAATTAAAATAAACAAAAGAACGGAAAAGATTGGAAAAATATGACAAAAAATTAAAATAAACTAAAGCACAGAAAAAATTGTGAAAATAATAAAATACTTTACAAAAAATATCAAATATCAATTGAGAATAAAATAAGATAAATATTACCTAATGACTCTTAAATTAAATGTTAAAGGTAAGCTTACTTAATATAATAAAATAAATAAATAAACTAAATAATTAAAAGCACTGCAAAAATTAGAAAAAATTAATAGATAAATATTTGTTGATGACAATCAAGAAAACAGTCTAATTAATTAATTAACGAACTTAAATAAAATTGCCAAAATGTTAAATATTATAAGAAAATAAAATTAAATAAATATTTGCCAATTCACACTTACAGTAAAGAAAACAAGCTAAGTTAAATAAAATAAAGAAGCCAATAAAAAAACGTAATTAAATGTTATTAAATAAATAAATAAACCAAATCGAGTAAAGCAAGGTAAAAATTAGAAATTAATAATAGATAAATATTTTCTGTTGGGACCTAAATTAAATGCAATTTTAACACTTTGGACAGTAAAGAAATGAAGCTAAGCCAAATGAACAAAGAAGCGGAATGAGCAACGGAATTTATTTAAAAAAAAATCACCTAACTAATGCTTCTATTGTGTTGTTGTAGCTGGTGATATATCAATTCTATAGTTATTTGAACAATTGAGAAAGGCATTGCAACCACGTCACGTTCAACGGATTTTATGCCATGCAAATATATACAAAAGTTTTAATGTAACCTCGCGTCTATTTTCGTTGTGCAGGATAGGGACCCCCCCCCCCCCCCCTTCCACCCTGCCCCTTCATATGCACTTTCCACTTAAACAGTGCCCGCTTTTTAGTTGGCCATTGAAATGCGTGTCTAGTGAGGGATACGCGAGACGTGATTGCAATTTTAAAGCAGACGTTGGCGGAATGTTTGTGTGTGTGTGTGTGTGTGTGTGTGTGTGTTCGTAGGCTGTCTAAAAATATGACTAGCTTGCCGGGCACGTCACATGGCCGCATGTCACTCAAGAGTCAACAGAGTCAAAATCAAGCTGTTGTTGTTACTTTGGCCCAGACCGGAAACGGAAGTCGCTTTGATAAATTGCCTGGCCTCTACGCGCCTCACAAAAAAAAAAAAAAAAAAAAATACCCTTACCAGCTGCAACACACACTTGTATTAATAGTCGACGTTCAAGTTCAACGCTGCAATCCAATGACTTTTCAGTTTTTTAATATAAAATGCCAAAAGGAAAGCTCGACATAAAGTTAGGCTTTATGAGGTAGCTGTCTGAGCATATAAACATACATATATATTCAAATAATACGCAAAAGTCTGAATGCCGTAAAAGAGCAAAAAAAAAAAGAAAAAATCGAGACTGAGCAACGGAAATATAAAACGTTATTAAAGCTACCGGAAATGCAGACAAAGCGACAACTCATTGCAGCCATTTTGCCTAAAGTGTCAGACGGCGACGATGAAAGCTGCAAAGCTGCAAAAAAAAAAATAAAATAATAATATTCAACTGAAATAAACTCGAATAAAAGGCGTAGCTGGGACGCGGGTTGTTGCCGTCAAATTACAATACCATAAAAAAGAAAATGCTGCTGGAAAATAATAATGAAAATTTTTTATGAATGCCAAGACAAAAAAAAAAACATTATATTCAACTGGACAATGGAATTTTTTTTTTAGTGTTTGTAAGTCACGAGCAGTAATCGAAATGGTTAAAAAAAATATGATAAATCCAATCTAAAGCGACGCAAATGGCGAGTAAGAAAATTACCTGAGCATTACAAATGTAATGTTTTGAAAAGGATTTAGTTGAAAGCAAGGAGAGGAAAAAATAATTCGGAAATGAAAAGATTTTCAATAGAAAACTTTAAAGAAATCAAAGAAATCACAAAGCTTCTAGCAATGAAGTTCTTTTTAAAATAAAAATAAATAAATAAGAGTTAAGTACTATATTAGCTTTTAAAGTTGTTCTTTAATATTTGATCGTTGCTATTTATTGACCCACAAATGGCAATCATAAAAAATCAAATTTCTGCCATTCCAATTATCAATTTTCATTTTGCAACACTGATTAATTTGCGGTTTTTAATATTTGATGTCAGACAGGTTGTTTTTGGCATTTGTTGTGGTTTATCAATTTGCCAAAGGGGCAAATCAAATAAAGCCAAAACCTTGGCCACAATATAATGTAACCACAACAGAGATGAGTCACCCCGTGAACCAAATAAGGAAATTGCATTTTTTTGGCCAGCATTAATTGCCAAGTTTTATGAAAGCATTGGTCACATTGTTTTTTAGCTCACCTGGCAGCGTTGTTAGGCAGGCAATGCACAGAATGAAGGCCTTGCACAATTTTCCACTCGGCGGCTGCATTGTTTTTTTTTTTTATGAAATGCGATTAAGCGCAGATTATGCGTTAATTATTTATTTATGTGCACGTGAGTTTTGTTGCTTAACTTGTTAGTGTTTTTATTTATTTTTTTTTTTTTTGTTTTATTTTCGTTTTAAGCCGCAACGATTTGCAGCCATATATGCGAACAATATCCGTTTGTTGTAACCGCAGAAATCAATTTTTACATTTGCAATCGCTTGATTTTTTTTTTCTGATTTTTCTTTCTGTTTCTGCTGCCCGCAATCGCAATTTCCTCTTTTTGTGATTATTTTCGTTCGTTTTTTTTTTTTGCTGGTTTGGTTTTCTATTTTGCGGTTGCATTTAATGCATATTTTCATATGATTTTTGCCATTGCTTTTGTTGGATTCAGTTTATGTTTTTTGTTGTTGTGTGTTTGTTGCCTCAGTTGCCAGTTGCCACAATTAGCCGTCTGTTGCACAGTGCCTTACACACGTATTCGTATTGGGTTGCGTTGTGTAAATACGTTTGAGGTTAGCACAATTTTGAATTCAGCATTGAACTCGATTTGGCTATTTGCATTTTTCATATCCTTTTTAGCCCTTTTTGCATATTCATTTCCGGATCGCACTAACTTCCACTTTAGATTGTTAAGCGGCAAGGATTTTCTACTTTTCTCTTACTTTATGTATGATTTTCCCATTGGCTTTAATGTTTCGGCTTAGGGCTAGCCAAAAATGCTTCTCCTCCAGCTGAAAGCATATGAATGAAAAAAAAGGAATTGTTAGGAATCGTTTAGAGTAAAATGCATAATTTACGTGATTTATTTGGAGTAGAAAAGTTTTTAAACTTTTAAATTATTCGAATGTTAATCCTTATATTTAATGACTATATTTTTTTCTTTTAAATTACAACTAAGTTCGGTTCAAATGCAACTGTCTCTTTATAAAAAATTGTCAAATAAATCCGGTTAACCAGTCGGAAGACTAACAATCGCCCTGAGACTGAACTCAGCTCCTAAATCATTGGCATTGTAAGCTGTAAGCTGCACAGGCTTTGCATAACCAGGCCAAGAAAACGAACGAAAAAAAAAAATAGCAGAGACAAACATTGAAAACCTCACAGTGCATTTTCCGACTGATTTGAAAATCCAAATGTTGCCCATTAGCAAACCAAATATACGCACAAAGGCAAATCTGCTGGCGAATGGCAAAACTTCAACTCCATCATTCGCAGTCACGAACGTCGACGTTGGTCTTAGGGCCGTATGCGAAGGAAGGGGAGGTTTGGGCTGAGACTCCCTTTTGGCTTTACATGCGAAATTGGCAAAATCGAAGCCATGAAATTGTAGAAACACGATTCTCACATATCGTACATGACACCATTTGCCCAATGATATGGCAACGGCAGCGGCTGCCACGCCCACTGGCAACGCCTCAACATGGTCGGGGCCAAAAATTCACTTATGGAAATCGAAGAATCTCGTTGCCAGCTTTTGTTTCCAGGCAGCGACAGTTCGCGACCGAAGCGCAGAACTAAACTCATGTGAAGTATCAACATTCAGTATTCAATGTAAATCCTTTAAGCTGAAAATGCGCTTGAGAGTACAGCACACACACACACGTACACACACAGACACACTCGCTTGTCTGATTGGAAAGTGAGAAGTGAATGTGGAAGATTTTCGATTCTCTTAGCTGCTTTGTGGTGACAGGCGTCGCTTTTCGATTTCCCTCAACTCAGTTAAATATATATCTATATATACATATATATATATTGATATATATATATATTTGTTATCTCTTGTGCGACTTATTAGATTTAATGTGAAATGCCAACTTGAGTTATTATCTGCTCTAAAGTACTAGTATTTTTTTTTTGTGTAACAATTGATGCGGTTTACGTTTTTTCTTTGTCGGGTTATTTTCTTTGATAAATGCAACTTAGTGGAAGTAAAGTTAGTTTGAATTATTGTTAAAGCAAAATCTATATTCATCTATAAGGTTATGTATTAAAATTTAGTTAGTTAGCTTTGGTTTATATAGTCGAGACCCGATAATTTGTACCCCTTAAAATCGAAATTCTCAATAATTCCTTCTCAGTAATTCGTAAAAATCCCATACATTAATTAAAAGTATTTCTGAGGGGGTATTATTTTCATGTTAAGTTTCTAAATGGGAGGTTGAAATCATTTTGTTTATAGTTTAATCTTTGTCCGTCATTTTTCAATTTTTATTTTTTTCGACATTTTTCCGAAAAAAAAACACTGTACTCCCCCCTGGTGAAATTTCGAAAAAAAATAATTGAAAAATTAAGTATCTTCTGATTTTATTTTTAATCAATTGCGGTTACCAAAATTAGTATAAAAATCAACTTTAAAGTATTTCTGAGGGGGTATTTTTTTGGTTAAAAATCACGCAAAAAATGGAAAAAAATTTGACTTTTAAGCTTCCCAAACTCAATCGATTTTCATGTTTGATACCATTTCATAGTTTGTCCGCTTTCTTGATTCTTGATATTTAAATTTTCTTCAGGTATATGTACTTATACTTTCATAAATCCTATGTCTGCCCAGCTATCAAAATTTCCACTCTTAAATCAAATTTTGCGCACAAACTTTGTAAAATGTCATTAAGAACTGAGTCACTTTTTTGTCGACTGGTAGCCAAGTCTTAATGTATATTGCATGTCTAACCATCTCTTTCATTCTCTCTCTCTCTCTCTCTCTCTCTCTCTCTTTCTCGCTTTCCAACTCATATTCATCAGTCACAAAATTTACAAATTTCGCAACATAAAACATATTTTCTTGCAAACCGAATTGGAAGTAAGAAGAGTGCTTGAAAAAAAGTTGTTTTGTTTTTCTATTTTAGTTTTTTTTTTTTTGTAATATGCCAAAAAAGCGAGGAAAAAGAAAAATAAAATGCGAGCTCAAAATTTATTTGCAAACATTTATTATAGTTACTTTGTTTTATGCTCCTAGAGTACTTTTGCTTGTTAGCAGTGAGCTGGGGGCGGGGGCGGGGGCGGGGGGCGGGGCAGGGGGGCGAACACACAGCTTTTTATGCTGCATTGTTTTATAGTCAATTGCTGTTGTTGTTGTTGTTGTTGTCGTCTGGGTAATGAAACGCACCACAAAGTTGATAAAAAGACGACCAAAAAAAAAAAAAGAAAGAAAGAAACTAAGGACTGCGACTTGGCGCATTGGGGGATTGACTAGACCCGGCCCCCTCCCCACGTCCCCTTCTCCCTCTCTCACAGCCCATTAGGGGAGAAACAAATTAGTTTAAAGATAAGCAGGTTACAAAATATGCTAAAGCATTTCGTTCTGGCGGCCATCAAACAAAGTGGCGCTCTTGATTAGCCCTAAGAGGCCAGGGGAATTGGAAGGAGAAGGGGTAGGAACGGGGCGTGGCAAGTTTGGCGTTGGGGCCACGCTGAGTAAACACAATCAAGCGGCAGACGTTACGTGAAAATGTTGAACAGCTGTCGATAGAAAATGCAGCGCAAATAGCGCAAAATAAACAACACAAGCGACTTGAGAGAGAGAGAGAGAGAGTGGGAAAGAGAGAGAGAGGGCGTTAGTTATTGTTAGAGGGAGCTAGCTGCGCGTCTGTAATGCGCCTTTGCCCGAGTGCACTGTAAATACCAAAGCAATTTCCACTGTAAAATTAACAAGCGCCGAACCGCAACAGACCAAGGAGGAGAACCTGTCGATGGGCGGCTGTAAAGGGGGAGGGGGGGGGGGGGGCGGGGCTGCGGGTATATGTGTATAAGGTATTGGCATCTTCAGACAATCAACGTGTGTGTGTGTGTGTGTGTGTGTTTGTTAGCCTTAGTGACTGCTGCAGCTTTTTGGCAACAGCCCGTTTTGGCCAGCTCGAAGGCGCAAAATACATAATGAATTTTCCCACTCCCTGAGTTGCCAGCACTTTTCACTTGTTTATTTGCCTTTTTAGCCATTTTTGTTGGCTTCACACACAAGCACACATACACACACACTCACACACACACACACGTCTGCAATTAAGCTGCCTTGGCTATTATGCAGCTGAACGAGCCGACTGCTTAAACAGTTTTTGCCACACCCAACACACAAGCTAGTGTGTGTGTGTTTGTGTGTGTGTGTGTTATTTTGGTGTGGCTCGTCTGTGCTTTGAGTGCTCTCGTTTAAGGCCAGATGACTTTTGAGTTGCTCATGTTTTTGGCTGACATAAAATTAATGAAGAAAATGCATTTTATCAGAAGGCAGAATTTAATTTGCCATTAAATTTAAAGCAGCTAAAATTGTAATCCCTATTTTTTAAATATATAGTTCAGTTAATTTAATCCGTTTTTCGGTAAGAAATTAATTTTATATATTTATATATAAAATAACAATAGACCCTTTTCGCCATTACCTGAACTAAATTGAATTTATTTGTATTCGATTAAGCAACATTTGCCCTAAGAGCAACGCCTCTTAAGCCTATCAGGCCGGCTTATGCTCACATCGAGTTCAGTTGGCCAAAACCGACAAAGCTGATCAAATATGGCCTTTTGTTAAAGGAATTTAAGTCAAAGCTAAATGGAAAAAAAATTAGTTTTTAAACTGCAAAAACTGCCAGAAACTGCAACCAAACCACTCGAAATTAACTGCGCTTGAGTTGGAATAAAATAGTATATAAAAAAAAAAAAACAGCAAATGATGTGAGATTGTTGAGGGGAGGAGGAGGAGTGGGAGGGGGGTGAGAGGAAACACATATAAAGCTCGCTTTTAACTGGCCATCAGGCACACATCAGATGCCCGCATCCAATTTCCATTCCATTTGGAAGGATCCCGAAAGCGAAGAGCTTTTCAATAAATTCGTAAAATAAAATGTGCCAATAAATTGAGACGAAGCAGCGCGTTGAAAACTAAACTAAAGTTAAATTGAATTAAAATTCAAAGCGCTTAATGTACCAAAAGAGAGAGAGAGAGAGAGAGAGAGAGGGAGAGACTATATAAAGCGTGTGTGGCAGAGAGAGAAAGCTGCCTTCAAGTTGTCGCATTTTTCAATAAACTAAACAATTTACGAAAATTGAAGTTTATCTCAATTGTGCAGCTGTTGTTGACAACATTCTGTCCAACAGCTAACAAAGCAACCTATACACACACACGCACACACACACGCACACAAATACACACTCTAATGCTGCCCTTCTCTACGTGCCTCTCTTTCCAACTCTCACACAGAACTCAATTTGGCAATAAACTGAGCTACTGCACAGTTTCCCTAACATATTCCCTGTGTGCGTTGCCCAACACTGGCGAAAAGGATAGGGTAGGGTGAGGGGGAGGGGGAGGGGGGAGGGGGTGGATTGTGTCGCACAAATGCGCTTAGTTGCTTTATTGGTCAAGCTGTTGTGCGTGGATAAAAACCCTTTTAGTGCACAATTGCTATAAATTTGCTGCGGCTATTATAGGGCAAAGCGAGGGGGGGAGGGTGAAGAAAAAGGGGGGGGGGGATTGTATTTTCAATAGGGGCAACTCGACAACGAAATGGTTCCATTGTCATGTGTGCAACTGTGGATATAAAGCCCAAGTCGATTGACGAACGAAGCTTATTTTAATCTCATTTGACAGCCCTGGCAAAAGGGCCTGGCCAACTATTTCAGCTGGAACAGCTGTTCGGCTGCCTCCTTTGAGTTTGACAAATGAACAATGTGAAAGGAGCCTTTTTTTTCGTATTTTGTATTTTGTATTTGGGGCTGGCCATGCTCATATCATATAATTTCACCATGATTAACTTTTGAAATTTGCATTTGGTTCAGCTTACGAGTTTTCTTCACCAGAATAGGCAGCTCATTTCGTTGACCCACAGCATTTGGTTCCTTTTGTTATGGACCAAAAGTTTCTTTCTCTTCCTCTTCCTCTTCAGCGCCTTGCTCATTTTATTCCTTTGGTCAGTTCTCTTGGGTTAATTTTGTAATTTTCGCACATGGCCTTTTTGGGCACCATAAAGATTATGGTCTTTGGGGTTTTAAGGGCTTCGTTTGGTTTTGGACTTTTTGGCCAAAAAGTTTATGAGCTCTCATGTTTAATTGGAATGGATTGTGTGTTGGGTCAATGGGGCGACACTTAAGTTTTCCACACTTTTCCAAATGATGTTAAATTGGTTTAAATTAACTGCCCAAAGAGTTTTGGCCAAATTTAAATTGCCAAAAGCTCTTTGGGTTAACTTTTACTGAACTTGTGCAAAATGATTTTTGGGGCAGCTATTCACAAAGCATGATTAGAATCAATTTATTGTTATTCAAGTGTTATTAAGTGCTGTGAAATAATTGGCAACAAGTTGACAGCCTTCAAGTTAAATAGTCGACAACTAGATTAACTAGTTTTTTAAGTGATTAAGTGTTTAAAAAAATTTATATTTATTACTGTTGAAGAAAACAGACTCAACTTGATGCACAATGGTAACAATGTCTGAGATTGAAAACCACAAGCTGCAAAAAAAAATGACTAAGAAAGAAATAGTGAAATGAAATGAAATGAAATAATGATAATGAATAATAAAAAATTAAAGTGGAATATCAAAACAAAGAATATCCTTGTGATTATTTTATTTTTGATTTGAACAGAAAATTCTTTTTTTTGTGTCTTCAAAAAAATATAAAGCGATAGCTAAAATAAAAATAACTAAAATGTATTTTCTTAATCTACAAAATTCTATCTACATTATTACATACATACTTCATATATAAATACATATAAAATATATATTTAACTATATTTACTTTATTTTCTCTAAAAATATATATTTAACTATATTTACTTTATTTTCTCTAAAAATATATATTTAACTATATTTACTTTATTTTCTCTAAAAATATATATTTAACTACATTTATTTTACTTTCTCTTAAAATATATATTTAATTATATTTTCTTTACTTTCTCTTAAAATATATTATTAAATATATTTACTTTCCCTTTCTTTGCCCTCTGCTTTATATATAATCTTACTTACAACATCCTTTTTTTTTGGGGCACACCTTTAACACACACCCTTACGCACACACACATGCCTCTAGTCGAGCTGGATCAGAAAGTCAGTTGCCTTTTCCCAACTGAATCGAAGCCTCTGCTGAAATAATGCGCAATGCGTTGATATTTTTTTCTTCTTCGAGAGTTTGCATGATTTTCAATTCGAAATGTGGCTGGGACACATTGGGAGGGGGGCGGTGTGGCATGTGGGCGGGGCGGGTTCAGTTTGTCGAAACTTTTCGCATAAAATAACACAAGATATATTGTTAATGCGTCTGTGGGGAAGCGATTAGCGGTAAATGTGCCGAGTTTATTTCGAGTTTTTAGACAGCGTCTGAGAGTTTTTTTTTGCCACGGCAGCGGCCAATGCGGCGTATGCGCAATTTAAATAATATTTCCACCAGGTCTTCGGCCAGTGGCCACGTTAGCAGGTTGTGCAAAAATTCAGTCTGTTGTTATTGTTGTTGTTGTATGTTTGCTGCTGTAGCAAAACAAAACTTCCGGCAGCGATTTTACGAGCTTTGACCAGCAGCAGCAAACGGAAAAATATATTTCTTTGGCTTATGTTATTGGCAGCGCATTTAGAGGGAAATAAAGAAGTTAAAAAACGTATACGTACACATATATAGAGAAATGTGTACAGTGGAAACTTTACTAACGGACAACTTCTTTAGGCAGAGCTCTCCTTTAGCAGCAATTTTCTACAAGTTCCAATTCTGTTCATAACTTTTTGATCCAATTGCCTTTTGTGACCGGACACAGACAATATTATTAAGTTCATGAATTTCCCTTTCAAAAACTTTTTATTCTTTAAACTAAAAGAAAATAAAATTGGAACATGCAATAAACTTATAAATATAAAAAATTGGTAGAAATGATTTTGTGCTAATGTATTTTAAATATAGAAGGAAGTATTTTCTATGAAAATTAATATTAAAAGCATGTTGAATTTTTAAAGAAGTACAAAAACGTTCCCAACTAAAAATAGAATTTTGACACAATATAATCATTTGTTGACATAGATTATGATTTTATATCCACTTTAGGATACTAAAACTTCGCTCCAAAGAGCTTTCAACATTACAAACATTTATTTATATACAACTGATGTCTGCAAAATGTTGTCTCAGTTACAGTTAGTCGGGCAAACGGACAGATAAATATAAATATATATGTATGTGTATATATATATTTTATATAGATAGTCAGAACAGTCGGGCACAACTCAACTGCCACTGGCAATTTATTTCGCTTTATGTTGCCGGGGATTTTATCGTTCCCGCTGCCCTCCGACCACGTTCAATCCAGCTTCACTTCAGGCATTGCAATTGGCCAGGTGAAGTACACACGCACACACACACACACACTCATCGGTTGCTGAGTATTCAGGTGTGCAATTGGCAAATGCAACTTCAACTTGGGTAAAATTGCAGCTGCAGCTGCAGCTCATGATAAATCGTTATTTATAATTTGTATTGTAGTAAACGTACGATTTTCCTTAACCCATTTTTCATGCCAATGGAAATTGTTAGTAAAGTGGCAATCAACGAAAATTCTCAATGTCCAAGTCAACTGCTGATGCTGCTGCTGGTTGGCCAGGTTAACAAGTGGTTTTAAGAATCGGTTCAGTAACTTGATATGGCTCTTATTTATTTTATATATTTTATTTTTACGAAAACTGTAAAGAGTTTAAACGAGTTTTCAGAGTTTTAATCTGCTTTAATTAACAAAAAAATATTTTGTAAAATAGGTATATTTATATTTGTAGGGAATATATATTATTTGGTGTTGCAACCGTTATGTTATTATGCAGTTTTACGACTTTGGCAACACTGGCAGCTAGTTGACTCGCAAAACTTTTGCCTTTTGGCCAAGTTAGGCGCGCATGAGTAACGAGCGTTTCCATTTCGCGTTTTTGCACTTAAAAAACGCAGTCAGGCATGCAAAAAAGAAAGAGAGAGAGAGAGAGAGAGAGAGAGAGAGAGAGAGAGGGAACGCAGCGAGAGCCGCATAAATAATAATATCTGTCAGCTAACTTGAAGCTACTTTTCTTTGTCTGCTTTACGCCTGATTCGCTACGCAACTTTGGCTAGGTAATTTCTTAGTGAAGGAAGGCAAAGGAAGAAGGGGTAGGGGGAGGGGAAGGGTGGATTGAGCGCAGTCGAGTGCACAAAAGTATGCAACAGTCTGTGGCAGCGGCATGCACAATATGTTCAACGCGAACGAGCCCAAACGAAACCCAACCAGCTACTAAAGAGCTAAATAAAATGGCAGCACACAAACACAACCACACACACACGCAAACCATCACACACGCACACAAACACACACACTCACACGCACACCATTACACACAATTGAGTTTGACCTCCATTGCCTTAAAGACGCATCCGGCTTTCACCCTCTTTTTAGCTG
Organism: Drosophila lacertosa; assembly: GCA_004143845.1. NCBI lineage: Eukaryota > Metazoa > Arthropoda > Insecta > Diptera > Drosophilidae > Drosophila > Drosophila lacertosa. The sequence goes on along the minus strand of SCDZ01000239.1, from coordinate 104,658 downwards.
CTCCGCTTTCTAACTCGCTACTCGTTTCCCCCTCTCGCCTCCCCCCCTTCACCTCCTCCAACTTGTCACTTGCACTCGGCGCTGACAGTTGGCCAGCAGCTTTCAGACTTTTAGCTTTCAGCTCGCTGCTCACTTTTAGCTGGTTGTTGTTTTTGTTCCCCTTTAGTTTTTTCTTTTTTTTTTTTTTTCTGGTTCTCTGCCTCTGACAGTTGCATTTATTTATGCCGCTCGACTGCTGACCTCCAGCAGCTGCCACTTTAAGCAGCTATGCTCAAATAGTTTTGCAGCTTTAGTTGTGCTTTTGCGGCCAACATTTTTCATTAATAAGCATGCAGCAAATTTCTGACTATCAAAATTTTGTGAGTCGCTTCTCCACAAAACTTTTTGCCTCTGGCTGTATGTTGTAAAATAAGTAATTATCTATGAATTATGTTTGCTTTTCAAATTAGGTTAGCTCCCCCTTTATCTACCCAACCCACCCACACACTCACCTAGATTCCTCATTTTCTGGCAGTTTAACAAGCTTGTAAATTTTTGGTTTGCAAAATTTATGTAGCTAATAATTATTTTTTGGTTGTGGTATTTACAGTTACAGCGCAAAAGCTTGTTCACCGAATAAGTTGGTTAGTTGAATTTGTTAAATTTTTTGGCTGTATTTATTATGGGAATACTTTTTTTGTGTTATCATCAGTTTAATTAAGTTTAATATTGTTCGACAGTAAAGCAGATTAAACTATGTTAAAAACAAAATGAGAGCTAATTTTTATTGCACAACATAAAAGTTGCTAGCAGATAAATAAATATACAGAAAAATAGATTATTTCTATAAGAAATTAAATTTATGTGTATTTCTGTTTAGACTGTTAAATTTAGTATGCATCATTAAGTTTTCGCTAAGCTAGTTCTGAATATTGATTAAAACTTTGGGCGTGTAATATTATTTATATGAGCCCCGAGGCTGTCGACCCACAAAAACTATATAGGCCCAATGGCAAGCTTTGTGGCAATCAAATAAATCACATGCCCGCGTCTAATTAAACCTAAGCTGCGACCCTTAACACTTGAGCCTGCTGCCGTTGTTTTGTGGCGCCTCCACAGTCTTCTTCTTCTTCTTCTTCTTCTTGTGGGCCGCGTGCCCGCGCACACATCTAAAGCGATTTGCATAACGCATACGCCTACAATGCCAAAGATCAACCGGGGAGCCATTTGTGGGGACAACTCGACAAGAGCAACACTTTGGGCGTCGACGACATCTGAATGTGTCTATGCATATGAGCGCAAGTTTGTCACTAGACGCCCCTCCCCCCCTCCCCCCTCCCTTCACTCCTGGTAGTTGTGGCAACTGTGTCACGTGCGAGCTTGCGCCATGTGCGCCAATTAAAGGCGCGACACGCCCCCTGAAAAAAAACAGCATGCAACCAAAAAGGCGAAGGCTGCAAATACTCGAAGAATTTATGCTCTGTGTTAAATTAAAGTTAAGCTTTAAATCAAAATAAAAAAAATAGATATATAAAAATTTAAGTCTTATTTTTCCAACTGCTTTCAAAATTTCTTTGGCTATATTTATTTATTCATTGACTGCATAAAGGTAACTACAGAAACAGGGATTTCCTTTGTAGATTATTATTATAAATGCAAGTCAAGCAAATCTCTATGCAGCTGGCTGATAAAGGGTATTCAAATAGCAGTTGCCCTCCTGCTGCTGTTGCTGTTGCTGTTGCTACTAACTAAAGTTCTACTTTTGTTATGCGCATTATTAGCTGTCGTTTATTTTACACAAACTCGGCTCCAAGCTGGAGCTCGAGCTGCTCCAGCTGCTTCAAAGTTGTTGTGCACAGCAAATTTCTCTTGTCGGAGTTAACAAAATGGTTGCTGTTGGTTGCATATGCCTGGCAGGCACTGTTGTTGCTTAAACTATGCGCCCCTTTGCTTCGAGGGCGTCGCTTTGTCGCTGCCTTGGTGCTGCTTATCTTTATACATTTAAAGTCATTAGTTGCTGGCGGATCTTAAAGGAGTTGCCCCGACTGAAAACAGGAAGTGCAGCAGACTGCATTAAAAAAAAAAAGAAGCAGCAGAAAGAGCAGCCAATGTCAGACTGTGGAAAGTTTACAGAAAAGAAAAAGATGAACGTCGACTGGCGAAAATTGCTAGAAAAATAAACAAATTGCAAATATTTTTCTAATGTCTGATGGCAGCTGTTAGGTAAGTGAACGAGACAGAGAGAGAGAGAGAGAGAGCGGGAGAGAGAGAGAGAGAGGGGAAAAGAGCGCGGGACGCTAATGAACTATGAAAATAGCAGATGCCAAAGGAAAATGAAAGACACTCGAGAGAAAAGGAGACTTTCGTCTGGACAGAAGAACGCAATTGTGGACTATGGACAAACTTAGAGAAATGGAATGCAAAATTCAAAGAAAATTAAATAAAATATAAGAAAGTTTATATAAAGCAAGGGATCGTAATTATTTTTGGGTCCGTATAGAAAAATAGTGCCTAATTAAATGTAGTCCTTCCATGCATATAAAAATAATGCGGAATAAAATACATATTAGATAACTAGATATATTCTAAATAAATTATATTAATAAATAATAAAAAAAAAATTATAAAATAAATTGTGTTGAATAATCAAATATTGTTTATATATTAAGTGTATTCAAATAAGTCTGCTTCAAAAAGTGATTCAGTTCGTGACATAAGTAAGGCAGAAAGTAAGAGCCAAAAAATAAATACTCTTGATTTCTAGACTTAGTAAGTGGTCTATTTATTTTTAAGTAAAAATTAAAAAAAGTGCAAAATGTAATTAACATTTTCATTTGTTGATCCTCTTTTTGCGAATTAAAATTCATTTCTTAATATGATAAAAGAGAAGTAATGTATAATATAAATATTTAAATATATATATATATCATGTCAAACAAATTTAAATAAGCCATCTTCGAAAGCTGACACAATTCGTGCCAAAAGTATAACCTAAAGTAAGGTCCGAAAAATGGTCCATTTATTTCTAAGAAGAAATAGAAAAAAGTGTCTGTAAAATTTAATTGAAACTTGCTTTTCCTGCTCCACTTCTTAAATGAATGAGAACCCGCTGTTTATGTAAGAAATGAAATAAGAAAATTAACCAATATTTACTGACCACTGTGCTGCTTAATTAATTGTAAAAACAAAAGTGTGGCAGATGGGGCAAGTAAAATGGGGCAAAGTGAGTTATTCGTGGAGTTCCGTTACAGTCGAGCAGCTGGTGCAACGGATTGTGCAGCACTTTCCGGCGTATTCGTATACGAAATGAGACAAGTGGCAGCAGCTGTCTCGTGGGAGGAGGAGGAGGCGGAGAAGGAGGGGGGCGGGTGCAAGTTGGTTGCGACAAATGCTAATGCAACTGAGTGGCAGTGCAATCGGTGGCTAAAGTTGGCTGGTCAAGTAACTCGATTCTGTGGCTGAGTTGCCCCTTGGACTATTTTGTAATTTATATGCGCGTGTCGATGTCATCCTTGTCGTCCTTGTCGTCCCTGTCGTCCCTGTTCCGGCTGCAGCTTTCTTGTAATGGAGCGACCGCAACGAACAAAATCTGACAGGAAGCATTTTTGTGACAAGCGCACAAGTTTCACGCTTCAATGTGCTGCAGAATGACAGCCCAGGGGGGCGGAGCAGCGGAGGGGGCGTGGCAGGCGAGCAGGTTTCAAAGGGGGTGGGGGGGGGGAGGGTTATATTGTGCTGTGTCAAGGGGCAAGCGTCAACAGCAAATGAAAACGGCTGACTGACCTGTGGATGCGTAACGGGAAAAGAGGAAAAGGGGAACGGGGAAAAGGGAAACGGAGCCTGTTGGCTGCTAGAAAATGAAAAGTACAATATGTTTGGGATTTGTTTTCTGCACTTTTTCTCTTGTTGCTATTTTTCCCTTTCATTTTTGTTTTTCTTGTTGTTCTGTACGAGTTGCAAGTGGAAAGAGCTTGACATTGATGGACACAAGGGTCATGTGATAAAGTCAGGAAAGAGTTGACACAGCGGGCGGGAGAGAAATGCAAGGAATGAATACAATTTTAGCAAATCAGATAGAACAGGTTAACCAAATTGCAGCCGTTGAGTTAACTTGCTTATGGCCAAATGAGAAATCGACAACTTAGAGATAAGAACTTAATTAAAGACGATATGTAAATAAGTGCAGAGACTCTTAAAAATGGAAATAGAAAATGGATTTATATAAATATTAAACCTACATTGAATTTTTTACAGTCTTCCTTAAGGATAAGCTATTCCTTAGAAGAACATAAAAATACTAAACTGAAAATTCAGATCCATATATTTATATTATGCCTTAACAGCTTTAAGCTTTTCATAAGAATTTCTCCTGAATGAGAATTTCTAGCCTTGCCTGGCAACCGTGTTAAATAAAATATAAAACATATGTTTGCTTTTCGCAGACAGTCACAACTTTGGCTTGGAAGCCCAACAACATAAACATATTAAGAACACGCGGTTCTCATTGCCGAAGTTTGTCTTTAATTTAAAGAGTAAAGAGCCACAAATGGGCTTCTTTTTACCTCAACTGAAGGTGGCAGATGAAAAAACTTTTAACCATTTAAAACTGGCGACATTTTCCTCTTTTTTTTTCTCAGTTCCCTTTTTTTCCGTTCCATTTTCAGACACGGCTGCTGCTGCTGCTTCATCTTCTTCTTCTTCTTCTTCTTCTTGTTATTATTATTCAGTTACGCGCTGTTTATACAGGCGAGATATTCATACATTCATGAATATATATAATGCACGTACTCGTACTCAAACTCGTATCTTCTTTTGGCGCTGGCCCAACACACACGACGCTCGGCGAGAATTTGCATAAACACCAACAACAACAACACCAACAACAACAACAACAACAACAACAACAAGAACAATAACTGAGAGGAAGCTGAACACACGAAAAGCATCCGCAGATAGCGCAACGCGACTTGGTTTACTTTTAAATTTGTATTATATGCATTTATACTCCCTAACACCCTAACATCCCCCCCTCCCCCCCAAAGCCCTCACATGTATTTTTTTATTTTTTTTTTTGTTGCCTGTGCATGTTTATAAAATTGTCTAAATTCCCACAAGTTGATTTAAACTTTCTGCTTTCTTCGCTGTGTAAGCGCCAGCAAAAGTTGAGCCGCTTTCTTTTCACATTTTTTTTGTTAGTTTGCTGCATACACTATAATTTTTTTTGCTGGACATAGTAAGATTTTTAATGCACTTTAATATTTTATTTGTTTTATTGCTTTTTAAATTTTATTTAATATTTTTTCGTTCCCTTCTAAGTGTTATCAAATTGCAGTGTATTAAAATTCGTTGTTAGCCATCGTTTCGTAAACCATTTTGGGCGGTCCTTTGCTCGCTGTAAGTTAGTTCTCCTTTAGCTGGTGCCACGTCGCGTATACGTTATGCTTTTTACACAATTGTTATTATTGTTGTTGGCGCTGCTCTGCGGACGGGAGCTTTGTCTGGCATAAAGAAATGTTGTTTTTTCTTTTCTTTCGATTTCTTTTTTTATTTGTTGTATCTGCTTTACACACGTGCATAATATATACTATTGGTCTGGGGTATTGCAACGGCACCAGGAAATGCTAAAAATGCACTCAGGTATTGAAATCTGCAAGGGTTTGTCTATGTGTGTGTGTGTGTGTGAAAGCTGTGTTGTGCCAGTGTTTTGTGGCTGGTTTATTTATGCAACTGTGCCAAAGGATTCGGTTTCGGTTTTCGCCAGTGCACAAGAAATAAAAAAACACACGATAAGCGCATGTTTTTTATGTAATATCCCTCCACGTATCAGCGTATCGAATATACGAAATTGAAAGCGAAAATTCGATGCACTGAGCAGCAACAATTGAACAATTGTTAGCGACAATTGCTTGGGAGAGCACCAAGATGAGATAAATAAATATTGGCATAAATATTCGAAGCAAATACAGATTATTTTTGGATATAAAAAGCAGAAATATAGAATCCATGGTTAATAATATTGATATTTTATAAGCTAAAAGTTTTGGATTATCCTAGCTTAAATCTTGTTTAAGCCGAAACCAGGCTCAATAAATGTATGTAAAAAATCAGCTGAACAAGTGATAATAATTTTTTTTAGATTATTTTAATTAGTTTTTTTTATAATATTTTGGTTTATTCTTGCTTTAATCCAGTTTAAGTTAAACACAGGCTGAGTAAATTTATGTATAAAATCAGCTAAACAAACTGAAGTTAAATTTTATTTAAATTATTTTTATTATTATTATTTTTCAGTTCTGCATTCAATTATTAAAAAAAGGATAGTAAAGGATTTTTCTTTTAATTTGTTGTCAACTATTTTTTTTTTGTTATCACACCCATTGCTCATATTTAATCCACTTACATCTAATTTATTTATCTACTTTACAACCATTGTTTAGTGCTTTTGCTGTTCGCCTCGCCCCACAAAACACTTGAGTGAACTTTCACTATCTTTGCCACACTCACAAAATTAACATTCACTTGCACACACACACACACATATATATATATGTATATATGCTGGCAAACACACACATTCATCGCTTTAACCAGCCAAGCACTTGGCTCAAGTGTTTGCTCACTTTGCGGGCCGCAGCCTCTTAACCAGGCTCGCACCACCGCACCACCCGCCGCCCCCCCGCTGGAGCACCACTCGTTACCCGCCCTTTTGCATTCGTCGCTGCTTGGCCTATGCTTAGTTACCGTTTTGGCCTCTGTCTGTTTTTCGTGTTTTTCTGCCCTTTTTTTGTTGTTGCGCTTTTTTCTGTTTTTTTTTTTTTTTTGGGTGTCGACCTAAGTCTACTTGGCATATGTTTTTCCACGCCCTTTCGCTGGGCTTTGCTTGTTTTCTTTTTCTGTTTTTTGCACTCTCTTCAGCGTCTCCCCCTCCGCTCCATTCACGCTTTGTCTGGCGCCTTTCACTCACTCACTTTATTTGCGCTCATGCATCATAAGGGTTTAATGGATTTGCTGCGGCCTCGGGAGAAGCTTCTTCAGCATTGTACTAGTATAGGGGAGAGGGGGCTGGGTCTAAGAGCACTGTATTATTTCGTAGCTACTGCCACGCCCATAATTCACACGCCCACACACACATACACTCACACAAACACACACAATGATTATCATATTACGCATCCCCCGTTGTGTCTCTGTGGTGTTTATGACTTTATTTTGGCCACCTAGCTGGGAGCAGTTAATACATTTTTATAGACTTGGCCAAACTACAAGCTGGCCCACAACACACGCACACTTGAGCACTTTACAGGTCTGTCATTCTATTAGCTTTTCGCGTGCTTTGTCATTGCCGTTAATAGACTTACTTTTCCTCTTTCTGCCACTTCATTTTTTGTTACTGAGCCTTCAGATTCCTTTGTGTAGTTGTTGTTGCTGTAATAAAGTCTGTTGTTGTTGCTGTTGTTGTTGTAATTGCTCAGCTGTGTGTGCGGCTCAGGTGCGAGTGGCGGCTATAAAAAAGTAAGCAAACGCTGCGTATACGTAATACATAAATCAAACTGCGACTGCGACTTGTCAAAAGTCTATAAAACGCCACAAGCGAGGGCTGTTTATACGATTTGAACGTTGATAACATTTTTGGTAGTAGTTACAGAAGAAAGTAAATAAAGATTTTATCGATTAAGTTGAGGGCTTTCCTATTTTAAATATAAAATATATATATAAAAAAATAATAAGATAATCGAAAAATAAATTTTAAAGTTTTATCATTAAAGATATTTAAACTGAACAATTTTAAAATAATTCTTTCCATCACAAGCCTAACGCGCATTTAATTAAACATTCACTTTTAAAACAATATTATTGTGACAAGCGCTTTAATAAAATCTCTTGCCAACAAATTCATGGAATGGCCAAAAAATGATTTTCAAATTGTTGATTTTCCACTCACTTTTCTGCGCAATTTGCTTGTGTCAAAAAATTTGCAGCTTTTCATTTGCATTTGCAGCAGAGAATTTGGCACCACAGATTTTCCTTGCAAAACAACAATCGAGTGCACCGCAAATCCTTCCTCCTACACTGCCAGGATATCCAGTGCGAGGTATATATGGTATAGTTTGTAGCTGTCTTTGGCACACATCAAAAGCATTATTAACAGGACTAAAAGTACGGAGACAAACACAGGGCGCAGGATAACAGAAAAGATGCCTGCGAGCAGGCTCAGTAAATCCAAAACATGTGTCCTTACTACATGCCAGTGTGTACAAGCGTCTGTGTATGTGTGTGTGTGTGTGTGTGTGTGTGTGTATTTATGAGGCATGCCACACACTCTCTCATTGCCAGGCACATCAACTGCTTTTGGCGTGCATTAAGTGGCCTTAGCCTGCCGCACAAGGACATGCTTTTTGTGGTCTTTAAAATATTTTGGTTTTTCCCTCACCTCACCCCCCGTGTCCTGTGTCCCCATTTTGTGCCACACATTTAAGGTGTCTGCATGGCGCATAAAATTTATATTAGTCTGGCTGCTCGCAGAAAAATAATATTAAAAGCAATTTCTTAAGTCTTAAGAGCTAAAAAACAAATATATAATATATATATATAAAAAAGAAGCGAATTCTTAAATTTAGTTTCGAGGTTATTTCAGCTCATGAAATACTCTGTCAGTTGCTAAGCAGCTTATAAATAAACAGAGACTAAGAGCCAACTTTTAGGACTATGTTGAGACTGCTTTAGATAATTGAGAGCATTATCTAAAAGCTGCCTTACTTTATTATTAAATGAATTAGAAAATAAGTGAAAGCCAAATATAAATAATACATTTATTTTATATAATTATTTCGGTTTCATTTAAATAATGGATATTTAATAGTCTATATAAAATTTTTTTATATATAATTTTTATTGAATTTATTTTCACTTTTCTAGTAGGCTTTGATTTACGTTTATTCTCATTTTGGGTGCTATATAGCTGCCCCTAAATATATATTCAGTTAAACAGTGCAGCTCGAACGGATCGGTTCAATACACATTAATTCTCTCTACACTCAAAATTTCATTAAAAAAAATATGTAAAAGTTAAGTGTAAAGTTTTTTTCATACTTTTTAGTAAAACATGAGAAACACGTTTTGTACACAAAAACAAACTTTTTATTTAAACACTTGAATACTTTAAAAGTAAGTGAAAAAGTACTTGAATTTTAAGTTTATAAATATTTCATATATTTTAAATTTAGGGAACATGGGCGTCAGCGGAATAAGCTTGATAACATAATCTATGGATTGTTGGGGAGGAAGAAAAAAACCTGAATTACACAAATGCTAACGGACACTACACAACACACATACCATGGATATATATAACAGAAAAGCGCGAAGAAATTGGGTGAAATATATATAAAATAAATAAAATAAAAATGAATATGCAAGCAAACAATTTGTATTTATTTAAAGGAATATAAAATGATCTATGGCTTGTATTAATTAAAAATCTAGTTGCGTTTTTCCGGCCTTGCACAAATAGTAAAAGAGTGAAAGCAATTGAACTTTTCTTTGAATTGCAAGTGTATTGATTAAGGCATGGTGCATGTGGCACAAACATAAAAGCGCCTCGGGCTGTTGCACATATCCTTTCAGTTATTGAGGCGGCTGTCGGTAAAACTAAAGAAGCAAAAATTGGGTTAACGAAGTAAAATCGCAGGGACAGCTATCTAAATCAGGCTGCATGTTATGTGGGACACACACACACATAAACCTGTCTGCTGCTGAAAAGTATGCAACAATTTGTGCGAACCAAATCAAGATTCTTACAATTAGTGCGATGTCTGCGAGAAGCTGCGTTCAATTCTTGGTCGCGTCTCTTTATTTTCTATTTTTTTTTAGACATCCTTGCAACACCTTGGCAACTTTGACGTTGTTAAGTCAACTAGTTGTTGTTGTTGTTGTTGTTGTTGTTGTTGTTGAGCTGAAACTGTCGCTGGTGCTCGTTAGTTTTGATCCTCGAGTGTCGCCTCACATTCGGAACGGCTGCTTTGTCGGCGACTTTTCGCAAAGTTCGCAACGTCGCCAAGTTTTTGGCGTGTGGAGGGAAAGTGTGCTGGAAAAGTGGGCAAGTTGTGCAGTCAGCGGCTTGCATTCAAATTAAATAGCATTTTGATGAATATTGATTGATTGCTTTCGCCTTGAGGCAAATTAAAAGCAATTGCCGCGCTGCCAAATCGAAAAAGTTTGTCCCAAAAACTTTGGCCTTGTAATTGAGATGATGTACTTGAATTTCCAACCGCAACAAAAATCAACAACAACTATTTGTAAATATAACTAGAGTGTAATAGTAAAAAAGAATATATACTATTAGATTTAAAAATTATTTAAAGATTGTATTAAATTAAGACCAAATCTTGCAAGAATATTATGTAAAAGCAGGGCAGGAGTTTGGTTTTGGTTGCCTCTAGCAATGCAAGTTACAACCGGAAATGAGTAAACAAGCGTCAAATAGTTAAAACAGAAAAGCAGCAGCAAGAACAAGTCCTGGGAGCCGTTGCCGTTGCCATTGCCATTGCCGTTGCAGTCCTTGCAGAAAATATAAATAAATGAAACATTAAACAAAACGGCGACGACAACAATGGACAACGGACAAAGGACAAAGGACACTGGACAAAGACCCGTCGAGTGCCGTTCGGAGTCGAGTATTTGGAGTGTGGCGCGTGCATAAGGACATCGGACGCGAACTTTTGCGGATGCGGACGCCAGCGCAAAGATGGCGAAAAATGAGCGAAGACAACAACCGGATATCCGGCAACTTTATAAGCAGCGCCACAAAAGGACAACCAGACAACCAACAGCACCAACTGCACCAACTGACGCCGACAACGTAGTTTATTTTAACTTTTGATTTCCGCCATTTTTGGTATGCTGAGTATTCGCCCCAATACCCAACCCCAACCCCGATCCCCGATCCCTTTGTCCCAACACTGTAACCTGGTCGTCGTTCGAAGTCCTCGAGGACATCTTGAAGACGACGCCCAGGCGATGGCATTAAAAATGAATTAAACTTGCGTTTCTCGTGCTCCCATCCGGCAGCTCCTCCGAAGGCAGAGTTTCAACTCAGCACGCAATTCAATTTACACCGATCCAAAGACAACATAAAAAACACAGCTTAAAGCTGGCATATATTAAATTAAATAATATATATATATAAATTTATTTAATATTCTTTTTAGATATTTGTATTCAAGCAATCAAAGTAGTCTTTACTTTCACAAATGTTATTCCAGCTCACAGCTTCGTTCTGTGCTCAGTACATTTTGTAGACCCGTAGAAACAACATATGCCTATCAAAAAACAAAAGTCATAAATTCAGTTCAAACAAAAAAATTTTCCAAAAATTAAATACCACAAAGCCAAAAGAAAATTTCTATTTTTAAGCGCACAGTGTAACTTTTTATATTTCTATTTTTATATGAAAATAACGAGGTGAAAAAAAAGCAAAAAAAAAGTGTAAAATACAAAAAGCAAAACCCGAGAGCTGCAAAAAATATACGATTTTTATATAATTAATAAACGAAACTAAGCTACGTTAAAAAAAACTAAACTGACTTGTCTGAACATTAAACTAAAAAAAAAAAGGATTCTTCGATTTGAAGATCTTGATACTGGAATGGATTTACCTGGCCTTACCTACATATTACTGGATGTAACTGTCAATTGTAAGCGCAAACTAATCTTTAAAGAAATTATAATATAAATTTATTTTTTTTGTAGTGACAATTTTTTTTACTATATGAAATACATATTCAAAAGCTGGATTCTGCATGTTGTGATCAGGATGACTGTGAGTTGCTTGCTTCTTAATTAGTTGTGACCCTGCGAGTTGCGAGATAATTCTGGATCTTTGAAGCCTGGGGAACATCTCCTCAATCCCGGGCTGGACAATTATTGTAAGGTACACTGACAACGGACTCACTTGGTCATGCTCAGTGGCTTCTTTAAAAACAAATCCACTGTAAACTTTAGTACTACTATATTTAAAAATTTATTGTTAATCCGTTTTGGTTGTGGAGTTGATTGAAAATTCTGGTTGCAAATATAAAATATTCACTTTGGCAATTACATTGATTTATATTTATTTTTTTGGTGTGACTTTGTACTTTAATTAGGGCTTAATTAATTAATTAATTTAAATTAAATAAATCTTAAAACGAAAAGCTTATACAATATATTTTATACATATTGAATCTGACGTAAGTCGCTTTTCTACAGTTTATATAACTAAAGCTCCATTCGGGTATTCCAATTATATTATATAATAATAATAATTCACTTTCAACTACTTTATAAATTTCTTCTTTTAAAACAAATATACCAAAGGAATTTCTGTCAGTCGAGAGAATTATGTGGTATATTTTGATCTTATGGATAAAACCAGTATCACTCTAAACAACACGACGCACGCAGCATAATATATTCAATAAAAAATATATACACAATAATATACGACAAAATGATACCTCGGACACAAACGCAGATCTCTTTTCAATCGTTTCAGTGCCACCGTCAGATGAGTTTTGTGGGACGCTCCGAAGCAGCCAACGGGGACAACAGGCCCTATCCTATTCAATCAAATGCAATTCGGTAAGTTAACATCTAAGAGCCCAAAAGAAATGTGAATTAATCTGATTTTCCAATTCGCAGTATGCAACTTTTGCTGCTGGATTACAAACAATTTAAGGCGGCTCGCATTATTCAAAAGACTTTTCGCGGCTATTACGTTCGCAATATGATAAAAAAAAGGAATGCAGCGGCAATTGTTATACAGCGATATTGGCGAAAATATAAATCGAAGCGACAGCTAGTCGTTATCGCCCAGGAGCTAACGCAGGCCAGTCTCCTCCTTAAGTTCAATCTGAGCTCCCTCAAGATACAGGCGTTCTTTCGCGGCTGGTGGTCCCGCAAGTATGTCAACAATATGCTCTTCCTGAAGGAAAAAAGGTTGCAGTGCTTGGAGGATATTTTGATAACCTTTGCTTCCAAGCTGCATACATTCATGCGGACTGGCCATTTGCCAGGATACAAGGAGTTTTGTAGGGACAAGTAAGTTTCGTTGTCTAGAATATAATACAAAATATTAATATTTTTAATATTTTATCGTTCTCTTCACTATATCGTTCAGCCGAATAGTGTTAAACGAATTACTATCTACACTAAATTATCGATTCTTTAATCGTTACGTGGGCATCAAATATGTTAAAACCAAGTGCGTGATGGCTGAACATTATCGCACTTTCCAAGCCTCCTTCGACTATACTAACGCGCCATATGCGGGCTTCAATCAATATATGAGATGCCGACGGGCAAAGAGTCTCGACAATGAGCCCAAGGCATATGGAATGCATGACCACGATATCATACAAGCCTTTGTGCGGGCCAATCGCGTCACTTCGGCATACAAGTACCCGAAGAAACCTGATGATGATAGTGAGTATATAGCGTATAGTTTCTCTTTCTATATATACGTATATTCCCCCATCTGGCGATCTAGGAATAAATGCCAGACAAATTCAATATGAAAGTGAACGGCACTTTTGCAAGGATCTGGCGAAGAGCATGCGATTTTGGCCTGGTTGCAATGAATGTCGTGAGACGAAAATCACCGACAGCTTTATAGCAAACAACATGGATTCTTTTTTCAGTTATATCAAATTTCAATTGGAGGACATGAAGTATATTTTGAACTGCAATTGCCAGCGTGATAAAAATAAGAACAGTCCTTTGCAAGAATGTACATAAATTATTATTATTTTAATAGAAAATTTTATAATGTAGCGCTAGACATAGATATATGCAGGTATATTTTTATATATATATATTATGAATAAAAACGAAGAAGCGCTTAATTTTTCACTTTGCCTTACATTTATTATATAATCGATGGAGCAGCTATCATTTTAAAAAATCACTTAAATGTCCTTCGAGATATTTAATATAATACAAAAAAAAAAAAATATAAATTTAAGATAATCAATTTAGCTTAGTTTTTCCAAAAAATATGTGTTAATATGTTTTTTTTTATGCATTGATTTTTTTTCATATATATTTTATATTTTATATGGTAAAATATTTGTTCTTTAGATTCAAAATTTTATTTTAGGCGTATTAAAATTTCATTAATATGATTTTTTTTATGCAATGATTTTTTTCATATATATATTATAACGATCTCTTAAACAATTTATATGGTAAAATATTTGTTCTCTGGATTTAAAATTTTATTTTAGGCTTATTAAAATTTTATTAAGAGTTAATCAAAAATACTTATTTTAAAACAAAGTTACCCAAGAAATATATGTTTTCAAATATATATATATGTTTGTGTGCAGGCAACCAATACAGTAACATTAAACTAATACCGTTCAACACACCGACACGTACACATTAACATTTAACATATTTACAACAAATAATGTTCCCAGCCAAACACTCTTACCATTCGATTGTCGACGTTAGTGAGAGGGATTCTGACCAGGTCAGTATGGGTGGCATTGAGGATTTTCAGACCTGCCGCTCTGCGAGCAATGCATTGCGGTGAGTTCACAACTATTCAATTTCAATGCTAATGCAAAATGTTATAGAATCCGATTCGCAGTACGCAACTTTTGCTGCTGGATTACAAACAATTTAAGGCGGCTCGCATCATACAAAAGTTCTTTCGCGGCTATCACGTTCGCAATATGATAAAAAAAAAGAAAGCTGCAGCAAGTGTTATACAGCTGAACTGGCGACAACATACATACAGGCGAAAGCTAATCATAATGGCCCAGGAGCTGACGCAGGAAAGTGTCCTTTTCAAGTTCAATCTGAGCGTTCTCAAGATACAGGCGTTCTTTCGCGGCTGGTGGTCCCGCAAGTATGTCAATAATATGCTCTTCCTGAAGCACAAAAGGTTGCAAAGCTTGGAGGATATTTTGACGGCGTTTGCATTCAAGCTGCATCAAATTATGCATGTTGGACAACTGCCAGGATTCATGGATTTCCGTAAGGAGCAGTAAGTTAACTAAACCTTAAATAATATTTAGCTATGCCTTATATATATTTTTAATTGATTTTCCATACTCATTTTCGGTTTTACTCTCTCGCAGCCCAGAAATATTGGAGAACATATTATCCACGTTAAATTACCGTTTCTTTAATCGATACGTGAGCATTAAATATGTGAAAAGCAAAACCATCCACGATGCCTGTAAGCGAACTTTCCGAAAATCAATTGAATGGACCTGGGTGCCATATCCGAGCTACAATCATCATTTGTACTGCCGTCCCATGCCGGTCGAGGACGACACGCCCAAGGAATATGGAATGCGTGAATACGACATAATACATTCGTTTGTGAAGAGAGACCGCTGCATCCAAGAGTATAGACTGCATAATGAAAAGAGTGAGTAGACTGATCCGCTACATTATTATCCATTATTTTTTTTTTATCATCATTTACCATCCAGAAAAAGTCAAGAAACCAAGCAATGAATTTGAGAACGAACGTCTTTTCTGCAGGGATCTGGCCAAGAGCATGCGATTTTGGCGTGATTGCCCATTCTGTTATAAAGTCAAAGTGTCGGATAGTTTTATGGGGCATCATTTTGACAGTTTCCTCAATTGTGTTAAACTCTATGTGGACGAAAACTATGTGTTCAACTGCAATTGCAGGCGCGATATACGAAATGACGAAATATCGCAGGACTGTACATAAAAAAGCTTTGGATGTAGAAACATTTTTTTTTTCATTGGATAAAGTTGTAGTTTTAGTGATAGAATAAAACAAAGAGATGCTTGTAACATGAGTAATATGGTAAATAATTGTTTCAATTTTAATATTATTTTTATTTTATATTCAGTAAATATATGTGTTTATATTTTTGAAAAAATGCTTTAACGCATTTTCTTTTCCCATACACAGATTCACTCATAAATGAGCTCAATCAATATTGGCAACAAATTAAATTTAATGATGTTTGTTGCTTGCAGCCAAAGTCAAGTAGAATCAAATAGAAAAGAGCAGCGAAATTGGCAACTCTGGCAAATATTTACCAACTGACGCTAATGAACTTGAGCATACAAATAGGCAACACACACACACACACACACACACACACACACACACACACACAAGCATAAGCACAGTTACTTTAGTTCCTCTTGGCCGCTTTTATATGTTCCCCGAGCAGTCTTCAGCCAAAAAAGAAAAGTCGAGCTTTGATTAAAGAGTTTTGCACAGAAATTTGCTCACTTACAGATTTCGCTCATGTCGTAATTTCTTTCTCTTTTTATTTTTGCTTTGCCTTGCCGAGAGAAATGGACGAGGGCAACGTGTTTACACAAAGAATTTTTCGCTATTGATTGTGTGATTGCTCTGTGTGTGTGTGTGTGTGTGTGTGTGCTCACACATATGCTAGGACATTGCCGAGGAAGCACGTTTGGGTTTCCATTGTGGGCACACAAGAGTCAACAGCAGTTCTTTGATTTTTCTTTTTCCTCCCTTTTTTTTCTTACTCTAGCAAGGAGTTTAACGCTTTGAGCGTTTAATGTGTCCTGCCTTAAATCATTAATTATGTTGACCAAAAATAGCAATAAGAACAATTCTCCAAGATCCGTGTGAACTTAGTTTTAAAAAAAAGGGGTAAGCATTTATTTGGAATTTATTGGAAAGGATTAATTTTATTTATGTTTGTTATATAATATAATTTGAAATTGTAAATAGGCTATAATTTTTCATTTTAAATTTTAATAATATTTTTATAATCTTTTTTCTGTTAGTTAAGAATGATTTACAATTTATTTAAATATATTTCTAACCTAAACCTAACCTATAAACAGACTGAAATATTTATTTAAATTAAAACTATTATGAAAAATATTCAATGCAAATAAAGTCAGTCTTAGTCTCTTTCTCTCTCTTTCACTCTCTCTCTCTCTTTATCACTCTCTCTCACGCACCCTCTCTGTAAGGGTATTTACACTTCCCCACATGTGCTTCCTTTTTTCATGTTTAATCTATTTTCGTCGTTCATTTCTCGTGGTCGTTATTTGCAGTGATTCAGTTAAGTTGCTCACTGAGTGGGCTACTTGTCGAAAGTCGGAGGGAAGTTATCTCTGAACAGTCTGAAGTGTGGTTTTTGAAAATAATCTAGCAGGCTTTGCACTCGAGACGCACGACTTAAACATTCTCGAGAACTGAATACATTCAGTACACTTCTGCCAGGCATTAAAGATACTTTAAGCCAAAAAAAAAGTATAAAAACGGTAACTATTTAAAATAGTTTGAATTTAATGTAATTTTTTTTATAAATCTTTTCGTTAAAGGAGGACATATATAAACTGTGTAAAAAATAGCAGTGGTGTAAGAATTACTATTGGTTGAAGGCTCCCTGGACAATTACGCAATATGGAAACTCGTTGAACCAAGACCCTAAAAAATCAATATAAAAAATAAAAAAAAATTTATATTTTAATATGATAAATATTATTAAATAAACTATATATATTTTGATACTACAAGTAATATTTGTATTTTTTATTGTAGTTTCGAAGTATAAGGTCTATTAAAATTCAAATATACAATTGCTTTTTTTATTGTAAAATTTATTTGTACTTATTGTTTAAAATAATTTTTGTATAATTTAATGGGAGCGGGAAGCGAATTTAATTAAATTTTGGAACCCTTGTTTATGTTGTAATATTCGATATATAACATATATATACATATATAAAATGAATATCTACTTATCGGCCATTTTTAATGGCTACGATGCAAAATAATGCCTGTCATGCAGGGTGTATGTGTGTGTATATTGTATAATGGCATAAAATAGAAACAGACTTAACCCAAATATGCAAATAAATTTGCCAGCAAAGCGAACAACAACGGCAAAGCTGCACATTAACTTCTGCAGCTCATTAAGTCGCTGTCAGCCAGGAGTGGGAAAGAGAGCTACTATGCCGAGCGTAAGGGAAAGCGGGATGAAGCGCCTGCTGAAAGGCAGCGGAAAATACTTGTGTATAAAAATTTATGCGACGCCAACTGGACGACAACACACACACACAGACACACACACACACACACACATACAGCTGGAAATCACAGGCTGGCCAGACTGGCACAAAGTTCGCTGTTTCTCACAACAAATAAAACATTTGGCCCCCATGTAAATTATGGAGGCTACCGAACGCAAGGAATACGTAAATTAGCAACAAACAACAGAGAAAAAAAAATGAATAAAAAAAATACAAATAAAAATATCAGCGCGCCAGAGGTCAACTGTGGGTGAGCGGCAGGGATGCTGCCACGCCCCTCAACCCCCGAACGCCCATGAACCCAGTGTAAAGGCTAAACGAAATTGTCGACACATTTAATGAAAATAACCGAATTTTTTTTGCGTTCTTTCTTTTTGCATTATTTTGGCATATACAAAAAAATACGAGAAAAAAAGGCAAGCAGGATAAAATCGAGCCTGCTGCACTAAGAGATGCTCTGTTACTAATAAATATAAAGATAGAAAAGTTGGAAAGCCTTTTTAAGGCACATTCTTCCTTCTAAGTCCAATCTAAGGAGAAATTATTCTAAAATTGATTTTTATCCTCTTTTTAAATAATATTTTATCCAATAAAAGTGCTCGCAAAATAATAATTGATATTGGTGAAGGAATTAAGTGCATAGAATGATTGCCTGCTGCCTTAACTTGCACAACTGCAATATACCCTATTTTAACATTTTTAAAGTATACAGGGTATAAAAGAAAGAAGCATAAAACAAAAAATAAAAAAAAAACCTTTGCGCATCCTTGGCCTCCAGTTTAATTAGGCCGTCTGCCTGTTGTGCCCTATATAGGGAAACTGCCTTAAAAATGTTCGCTTAATGCTGTTGGCCTCGCTACCAGGTTGAAGGTCAGTTTTGTTGTTGTTGTGAGCCGCGTTTCGGGTTTGGGTGTGGCCAAACTAATTAGTGGCCATTTTGTGGGCGTTGCTGTTTAATGAAATTTTAATAGGACTTTAATTGAAATACAGCCCGAGCCTCAAATTGCTCCGTTCGGCAGAGTCCCCAAAACGGTTGAAAGAGCAGAAAGAATCTCATATGATTTATATAAATAATGAGGCAATATTTCACATAATAGATAAAAAGAGAATATGTGGTACTCATTTTGGGCTATAGAAGAGTATTTAAAATTCAGATATCTTATACGCCAAATAATATTGATATTATTTCCTGAATATTATTTACAAAAGTAAAAAACTTCGCTAAGTCAAGGTGAAAGTAAAACAAAAAATATCAAAAAGCCAGAATTATTTTATAAATATTTTGTAATTAAATTCTAGATGTATGTAATGTTTGCTAAATAAATTTTAAATATAAATATATAGTATAAACGTTCATATTAATTGCACTTACTTGATTGCAATATGTTTATAATTAAGCTCGAATTCTGTAAGCAATTAATGGCAAGTTCTCACATTTGACAGTTGAAACGAATATGTTTGAAGGAGCACAAGTGATTTCAGGATGCAATGCCAGAGTTGCTGCATTAATTAAATCTACCGTTCTTATTGCACATTCCTTGTTTACACACACACGTACACACACACGCGCGCCCGCTCGCATAAGACATTAATTAAACGCACGCGCCACGTAATGACAAAGTGAAGGATACAAAATGTCTCACGACGACGTCGAAACTGCGAAACTGCGAAGCTGCGAACGTCGAACGAAACCGCCGAAATTTATGAAAAATGCAGCAGAAGCAAACGCAGAAGTTGCAGCAACAGCAGCAGCAATAATTAAGAGGCAGCAGCAACAACAACAAATTCGGTAGAAAGCAGCCAACTTGGCCGTTACGTTGAGTTCTGTTATTGTTTTGTTTTTGTTTGGCTTGTTGTTGCTGCTTACGTGTTTTATTTGTTGTTATTTTCGAGACGCGGCGACGGCTTCGTCTGCTTTGCTTTGCTCGCTTTGGGGCAGATCCAGTTTGTAGCGCGTTATCAATGGAACTGCTGAACTGCTGATTTTTCTCGGCATCGTCGCTAGCATCGCCCCAGAAAGTGCTTTTTTTTCGGCATGTTCGTCAGTTGCCGGCCTCTCTCGGCCATTCGTTGCGGCTTCGGGTCGACGTCGTTTTTTGGGCGGGCGACGCAAACTTAACGAAAAGAGCGTAAGCGTCGGGCAATTACGTTTCGCACTTAGAGAGAGAGAGAGAGAGAGAGAGAAAATAAGAGAATGACAGAGGGGTTGGGTATTTTTTTAGCATTTGCATTTACAGCTGTTAAGCGTTTACATGACCGTCAACAATCCGTATCCTTTAAATAGTTTTGGTTTAAATAGTATATAATATATGGGTATAAAAATAGTTGAAAATTTGATTTGGACACGAAAACAAACAGTCAAAAAATATAAGAATTATTGATATTATAATCGAAATTTAATTAACATATCTTTTTCAAAACTAAATATATATATAGAAATATTTAAAAACATAACAAAATAATTCATTTTGATTAGCAAGCATGGTGTTTGAATGTCTGTTATAATAACAGCGTAACTGCCTTTGTCCCAAAATGAAATACTGGGAAATGGATATTTTCTTAGCCTTCAATTGGCTTACATTTTAAAAACTTAACGGAATTAATATAAACGTTATCAGTGCTTAACAGAATGTTATTATACATATGAAAGAAGTAAACTGGATTGTTATTTCATAGTATATGTAATATGTAGAACATAAATAAAATATGTAGAAAATAAATAAATAAATGAAACAGATAACTATAAATAAAGATAAAGATAACATAAGGTGTCGTTTAATTAATAATCCCTTTAATAATATCTATAGCATTTTTTAAAGCACGCAGTTATTAATAAATGGTTTTTAAATTCGTATCTAAGTTCTCTTAAGTTTTCCCTTTAAAGCCATTTCATTACGCTAAGTCGCACACTTTACCCATTAACACAAATATCACCCAAGCACACACACCACGCCCGCTCATTAAATAGCTGCTTCAATTAATTGCCATTAATTACAAATTATGCACTTAGCGTTTACTCTCTTCAAGAGATAGAACATTTGCTTTAAGCGGCTAAACAACAGCATAGTAAAAATTAGTAGAAAATATACTTAAAGCTATGCTCCGTAGAACTTCCTGCATAAACATGCTTTATGTCATGTCTTTAGCTAAGACTTTATATGCTGACCGAAATCAGTTTTAATATGCCTAACATA
The DNA here is from genome assembly GCA_004143845.1 of Drosophila lacertosa. Classification (NCBI taxonomy): domain Eukaryota; kingdom Metazoa; phylum Arthropoda; class Insecta; order Diptera; family Drosophilidae; genus Drosophila; species Drosophila lacertosa. Next base: position 83,434 of record SCDZ01000239.1, on the reverse strand, counting down.
ATAATGAAAAGCGCAGAGAGAGGCGCCAGCCAATTTTCCACTTCCACAGCATGCATACAAATTAAAGCATAATTTATAAGTTCGTGAGCGTGTGTGCTTGTATTGCGAGAGAGAGAGGAGGGGTGGGAGAGAGAAGGGGAGAGAGAGAGTGAGAGATTTCGCCGTGTTTTAACCTGACGACTGTCATAAAAATTTTGTTTTTATTGTCGACGCGGCGCCAAAGCCTCAAAATGAAATATGCATTTTGAATTGCCTGCGAAGCTGTTGTTTTTGTTTTGGTTTGGATACCAAATGTGGAGTTTAGGGGGGCTTTCCCCCCAAATTAGTCTAATGCTAAGTATTCGAATTACGGGCACGTGTGTGCATTTTTAAGCAGTTGTTTTTCCAGCTCAAACTAGCGCATCAAATGTAGATGGGAAAACTTCTCCCACGCGCCTCATTTTCTACAAGTCAATTGAAATTTATTACACACACACACATACACATCCCTTGTTTATCTGGAAAATTATTTGAATATTGCGTCTGTTATGCTGACTTTTGCCACGTTACCTGCAATTTCCCCACTTCGTCCCTTTTCCTTTGTCCGCCCCTTCCACGAGGTTTGGGGACTTGTTGTTTCTCTAAAATAATTTACAAAGCATTTTACGCTTCGCTTCGCCTGCCATCTGCATTAGCCGCAAAGTCAGTTTACTAAAGCACAGCGAGGGGTGCTAACAGGGTGGTATGAGAAGAGGGGAGGGGGAGCGGGAGGGGTTCATTTATGTCTGCATTATGTAAATATGTAATAAAAAGTAAACGCGTCCTTGATCTATGGCTCTGGCCGCCATTAAAATTTGTGTTCGGCTACCTTTATTTGGCAACTTGACTAATGGCCAATTATGATGGACAATTTCTATTTACTTGGCTTATATTTTCCGCATGCTTGTCACAATTGTTCAAACGCCAAGTTTATGTAAAAGGCACAAAATGTGTTTGTTTTAGAATTTAGCTATTCAAATAATTGTGAATTAATTATGTGCGAAATTAATTTATAAGATTCTTTGTTGAATTATAGTTTAGAATTACAGCATATAAAATTAAATTTTAAATATTATTTATATTGCTCAGTCTATAAAACTTAATTAATACTATAAACACTAAACACAAAAATCTTTTTCCATTAAAGTTTTAGAAATTTCGAAATACTTTTATAAACTTAACTTAAAGCAATATAAAAATAACCTTCCATTGAATTAGAAATATTTTTGTGCGACTTTCCTCCGAGGGCGAAACAAAAACAATTTCCAAGTAATACGAAAAGCAATGCATCATTTTTATGCCGAAAAGTTTACAACTGGCGCAGCGATTAATGTGCCCAGAGGCCAATAGAAGGCACGCAGCCAGAGTTGCCACGCTCACACACACACACTCACATACAGTCGGCGCAGAGAGCACCCCAAAGGATATTAACAATAATCTAACCAAATTAACCCAAAGCACTAAAGTGTAAGTGACATTAAGTTAATTTTCGTGCCGAAGCTGAAACTGAAGACGACGAGCCCAAAGAAGATACAACAAAAAAAATATAATCATAGAGCGAGAGACGAAGTGAAAAGAAAAAAAGCCTGAGCTGCTTTTTTTCTCTGTTACTTCTTGTTGGTGTTGTTGGTGTTGGTGTTGTTGGCTGGTTGGTTGCAACTGTGCAAAATTTCCCACGAGATCAATCAGCCACAGGCAGCAGCAGCAGCTTGACTCAGTTCGCCATCTTTCTTGTTGCTGTTGTTGTTGCTGTTGTTGTTGTTGCTGTTATTACTACTTTTTGCAACTTTTTTTCTTTTGTATAACTTGGACGAGCGTCTGCTTTTGTACTTTTCTTCTGCCTTATTTTTTGTTTTTTTTTTTTTATTTTTTTTTTGTATTCTGTCTATGAACAGCAGCTTTTTTTCTGTTCTGCGCTTTTCTTTGGCCTTCTTTTTGTTTTACACCTTTTGGCATTGGCCTTTGCAGCGAGCGCAGCTAATGAAGCGTCGTTGATGATGCCGCAGCGACTCTGGAGAGTGGTTCAGTGGCGTGTGGCTTAAGGGGGGTAAGAATGGGAGTTGGGCGTGGCTGGTGGGTATTGCTGGGTTTTTATCTAGTACACTTCTACAGCTCTTGGCGGGTTGTTGCCGTCTGCAAAGTGAGTTCAGCTATTTTGCGGCAAGCAAAAATGTGAAACAGGTGAGTCACGTTAGAGGAAAATACCAACAAAATATAAATTTGACGATACAAAATAAACTAAAATTTAAGGCATAAATTTAATTAAGGCAAAAAAAAAGATAAATAAAATTTAAAAATGAAAATGCATAAGAAACTAAGAAAATATAAAATAAATATAAATATAAATAATATAAAATAAAATATTAAAACTAAAAAAAAAAATATAGTTTTTATTCTATGATCATATTTAATATATTTATATTTTTTATAAATTATATTAATTTTTATTAATTTTTATTAAGACGATCCCGCCTGAATTTATTAACACCGCCCATGGAAAACACACCAAAAAAAAAAAAAGAATATTTGTCAGGGCAAAACTTTTGGTGTTCATCTCATTAGAAGCGAAACACTTCAAGACCAAAAGCAGCAACAAAAAAAAAATGTAACAACAACTTGTCGCTAATTGTCTTGCTGTGTGTGTGTTTGTGTGTGTGTGTTGCTAAATGCCTCCCCCCGCTCCCTGCCAGGACTCGCAGGCTTACCAACACTGGCCACTCGACAATGCCACTTGATTGATTAATGGCTGTCAATGTCAGCGAAGGTGACAAGTGGCCACCAAGTCAGCGCTGGGGCTGCTCTGGCACGGTAATCATCAAGAGCTCGCCAGCTAAATGATGTGCCAAATTGGACAAGACTGCGGCACAGCCGGACGATGTGCCAAAAAGTATGCAATAAAATGTCAAAATGCCACACGGCAAATGACAAGAAAATTGTTTGCAGTCTTTTTTTTTTTTGGGTTGTTTTTTTTTCTTAGCTTGCTGCGGAAGCATTTAATTTTGCGCCCCAATTGTGGTCGGGTCGGAGTAGCCAGCTTTCGATGAGGGTAAGGTGTAGCAAATGGAGTTTCTTGCACAACTTGCATTTCCGTCTACTTTTGCATTTCCGTAACGAGAAACGAGGCAGCCTGAAAACCTGAAAACCCGAAAACCTGCAAACCTGAAAATGGACTCTGTTGCGGATATCCGCGCAGCAATTTTAATGCAATTTTTATGCGCTCGTTTTGTGCTTCCTATTTTCAACTTCTACTTCTTCTTCCTATTTTTATTTTATTTTTTATTAGTTTCTTTTCGGGCTTTTTTCTAAAGGTTTTTATCGGTTGGCATAATAGCATTTTGTTGCGGGCTGCAGGAAATGTGCCCGAGTGTGTCCTGTCCGAGCGGATGTGCCGGTAGTCCGAATAACCGGCAACTACAGGGATCCCTCGCACAGGGGAACGCAGCAATATAAAAAGCGCAATTCACTGCGCAAACTTAAGTAAGTAATTAGGAGATTCAAACTTATTTGCAAATATGCAAAAATAAAACGCTGTTTCAGCTAACGTAGAAAATCTGGGCAGTAATGTTCGGGTTAAACATAATTATCAATTAAATTTATACGTAAATATATTAGCAAACAATCACTTAAATAATTCAACAATAATTTTCAAAGATGATTTCTTTTAGAGATTAATTAAAAATATATGAATAAATATATAAATACATTAATGTAAAAGGTTTCATTTTTTTTTCATTTAAAAATAAATAAAATTTTTATATTCAAATATATTAAGTTAAATTTTTAATATATTTATTTCTCTTTTATTTCTAAAATTTGTGGCAATTGCATTTAAGTTTCTTGATTGCTTCTTAATCGAAGCGATTTCGATTTTTGTTTTTCTATTTTCTGTTGATCATCATTTTAAATAAAATTAGTTACTTAATTTTACTCATCGTTTGTTTTTAGCTATGCGCCAAAGACGCCTTGGCAAAAGTTTCGCAAGCAGCCAAAAACTCTTGGTGAAATTTTAGCATAAAACCATTTTACATGCTGCTAACCACAGGACAATGTTGGAAAACTAAGAACTGAAGCAGCTGCAACAACCAACCGAAACGCCCACACAGCAACAACAACAACAACAGGAATAACGTTGGCAGCACCCACTTGGATGCTCGAGTGTTGTTGAAAACCAAGAAAATTCTATAAAAAGGCACAAAAGACGTCAGCAATGTCTACAACAACAAAAGGCATCAATAAACAGTGCAAAAGACAGTCGCCAGCGTCAGAGGACATGGGCAGGGGACTTAAGGACTGGCCATAAAGCTTCCGGCCAGTGGCAGGCTTTACTGCTGCCTTATATTTTTCTCAGGCCAACGGGTTAAGGGGCGAACAGTTAAAAATAAAAAATAAAATAAAAAAAATATAGCAGGAAAAAACATACGTCAAAGATGCTTTATTGAGTGAAACAAACAAACCCAATCCGCCCCATCCACCTCATCCACACTCTGCAGTTTGGTTTTTTGGGTGGCGTGTCAAACAATTTTAAAGTTGTGCGGTTACTTAAGCCCAAGCACAACTGTTATTACCCCTTGCAGAAAGTTTCCCCCACCCCCCGCCGGGTCCACCCACACAGTTCAAGGCTGTGCAGCAGCTGCCGCTGTAGACAAACAAAGCGCCTTGGGCGGGATTTTAAAAAGCACTTACCAAATCTACCAAGAAGATGGGCTATTTCTTGGCGGCCGTTTAACGGGTAGGGTGTGCTCACGGGTAGGGTGTGCCTGCCTGCCTGCTGGCAAATTTACAAATTATTGACAGGCAATGGGAGAGACGCTATCTCTGGCCGGGCATAATTTAATAAATCAATATTTTATAAGCTGGCATGTGGAAGCAAGTTGACAACATACGAAACTCGGGGCTTAGGCAAACAGGTAGGTGACAAAATTTGTTAACAGCTGTTGCGCCTGTCGAATAACTTTGTGTTCGACAAATAATAAAGTCAAATGTTACAGAAATTGTGGAGTTTGTAAGCAGCTATCGGTATTTAAATAAAATTTTAATACAAATAAATTATTAATATATTGAACGAATAGAGATCATTTTAGATTTATGCTTACCAATATTAATCAAACAGAGATCATTTTTTAAGAGATTTGTTAATTAATCGAAATTTTCATGAATCAACTTTTTATTCACTCACAACATTTTGTTGCCTTTCTCTAACTTTTGTGTAATTATTTCCTTGCTTATTAAATTTTTTTCTATTAATCAACTTTGATTGTCAATTGCAGCTAATAGTCATTATAGCTTCCATTTGCTTTAATCGAAGATGGCGCTTAGCGTCTTCCTTTTTGCCGTCAAGAGATCAAAAGCAAATGAAACACATGTCCAACTACAGCTGCCAGCGATGAGCAAACAGAAAAACTGTAGAGCGGGTCAACAGGACAACGTGACCCTCCCCCCCCCTCCACCCCTCCATAGCGTAGTTATATATATAGAACATCCTTGGCAGAGCAGCAACTGCGTGCAGCGCCTTCCAAATGCCTTTCAAATGCGACGCCTGCAGCAAACGCACAGGAAATGGACGCAAATAGAAATCCGTATTTTCTACGATTTTTATACACTGCTCAGAAATGCACAAAAAGCGTATATGGGTTTTGTTCCATATAAAATAATTATAATATTTATTTTGCAGTATATCATTTTTTATATATAAAATAGTTATAATATTAATTGTGCAGTATGGAAATTGTTATATAATAAATAATTATAATAGTTACTGTGTAATTATAATATATTTATTGTGTACTACACAATAGGAAATTGTTATAATAGTTATAAAATTTAGTTTGCAATATAGAATTTGTTATATTTAGAAAAATTAAATACTTACTTTGAAGGAGAAAATTTATAATATGTAAAATAATTATAATATTTTTTTGTGTAGTATGGAAATGGTTGTATATAAAATAATTAATAAATTTATTATATATTAAAAATTTATTATTTATTGTGTACCACGAATTTTTTTATATATTAAATAAATATATAATATTTATCAGCACCTAAATTTCTTTTTCCATGCCAGCTATTTTTTTAAGTAAAAAATAATTCATCAAGTTATAAAGCTTAAATAGGAAAGATCTTCTACTAAAATAGATTTTTGATGAAAAATCTTTATTTTTTAAAGCAATTCTTACCAAGCATGTCAAATATAAATATTATTAAATTATTATTAAATTATTGTGCATTCAAAGTAAGACTGATTTTTTATAACAAATTTTTGATTTTCTTTTTAAAATATTGTTTTTATCTTTTTTATATCTGCAGCTCATTTCATTTATAAAATTGCGAACAGAGTATGGCTTAGTTGGTTGTAAGCTTTTGAAATTTTCCTATTGGTATCTTGTAGCTATCATTGTTGTTGTTGTTGTTGTTGTTATTGTTATTGTTGCTGTCGCTTAACGCACTCAGCAAAAAAATGTTTCAACTTGGGCTTCGCTGCGCTGTTTCTGTTGCCGCTTTCATTACTTATTTCTTTATGACGCTAATGTCCTTAATTCGTCAGTGTTAACCTAATTTCGAGTAGTCGAGCCGAGGCGGGCAACAAAGTTCGACGGCGACGACAGGAGACGCTGCTTGCCAGGATGCAGTCAGAAGGCAGCAGGAGCCAAATAGAAAGAATTATGCCAAGAAAGTTTTCTATTTTGTCGCAGCGGCAAAAGTTTTGCGGCCAATGCGACGAAGACGACGACGATTGTGACACACACAAACACACACACACACACACTTACTCACATTTATATACACACGCGGGCAGCCTCTGCTGGCCATGTCCTTTGTGTTTGTCTGCGCCTGCGAGTCTCTGAGCTGTGCGCATTCCCAAAGGCTATATAAATCATAATAATTTTGCAATGTTGCGAATGGCAAAGAGGAGCAGCGGCATTCTCCATGTCGCATATCCTTGTGGCATGTCCTTTATTTGCTACGTGTTGATGTCCTTTTGATGGCACTTCTTTTGCGCAACTTGCAGGCCAGGCCGAAAAGCCTCCTGGGCAAATGACTGGGCACAAAACCAACCGCCAAGCGACCCACGACCGTTTCTTCCATCTTCTGCTGCGTGTCCTTTTCGTCCTGTTCGTCGCTGGCCGGGTGTGTGCGTGCGTGCGTGCCGCCTTGTATTTGTAATTCCTGGCAGCATGTCCAGCATAAAAATATACTTAAGTGATTTCTCTTGATTCACTTACATAGATTTGGGTTACATTTCTATTCTATTTCTCTCTCTCTCTCTCTCACTCTTGCACACTCTTAAGCTGCCGCAAATAAATAATTTTTATGATAGAATATGGCCGACGCCCAAAGCAATTCTTGCGCTGTTGTCCTTCATTTAATTTCGCTTAAAAACGCGCCAAAAGCTAAGCTGTAATCATTTAAATGATTTATTCAACTTGATTTTCATATCACGGATCGCCGCTTGTCATTTTATTTTTGGGTTTGTTGCCCACAAAAACACATAAAACATTTGCCTTTTTGTTTTCGACGGTGGCCTGTGGTTCCCTGGGGGTCATCGCATAGATTGGGGACATTCTCAATCATAATTTGTTGGTGTCACAATGATAATAGCAGATTTATATGCGTATCCGTTGCGAAAGGTGAAATTGTATGTTTATTTTGTGCCCTGTTTTATTTGGCTGGGATTTAGTTAAGTTAATTTAAGAATTTAAAAAGGAAATTCTTTAAGTTGAAATAGAAAATATAAAAGAGTTTGTGGCTTGTTTTCCTAGTATATAATAGTAAATAATATTTAGTGAGTCTTTTCTTAAGCTTATAATGCTATGCTATAAAATGCTAAGCAAACAATATTCAAATAAATTCCCTTTTGGCACTGCTATTTATTTAATTAATCAAACAATAGAAAGCATTGCGCCAATATTCGAAATATGCAACAAATGCGATAATCAGAAAAGGTGGCAAACAAAAGCAATTTATCCTTGACCTCAGATGCAAAACGTAGTCATTAGCAGATTTTTGCGCTGCATAACAATTTTTAATTGTTATTTACTCCATTGTTTGCTGCTGCTGTTGCTGCTACTGCTTGTTGTTGTTGTTGTTGTTGTTTTGCTGCAGCAGAGGGCCCCGTGGCAAAGGCAACATCGCTAATGACCAACTTCTGGCAAGCAACAAGCGCAAAAAATGCATAGCATACATTTAAGGGCTCGATGTTGTATTCTCTGCTGCAGTTGTTGTTGCTGCTGCTGCAGTTGCTGTCGCTGTTGCTGCTGCAGTTGTTGTTGTCGTAGTTGTCGAAAACACTCAAAACCCATTAGGCAACACTTTATGCTTAGTTTGAAGTTTTCGGGGGCACAGGAAATACGCAAACAAAAAATGAAAAAAAATAATATGATAGAACAAAGTTATCTTTGGGTTGGTGGAAAAGTTAATACCCTTGCAATTATATATATATATATATATATTTATTTTTTTAATTAATGCCCAAGCTGTTTTGAGTACTTTATGGCTTTAGACTTTCAGCAATTAAAATAATAATAATAATAAAATAAAATAATAAAATTGGGTTATAAAATATGAAAATAAAATTACAATTATTTAAAAAAATATATAAATAAATATTAATTTATTCTTAATTATTAAACATTATGCTTTAAAAAATATTAAAATAAAATTTACATTATTTTAATAAATATATAAATAAATTGTAATAAAAAACTATTCATCCTTCGTGTCTGTTACATATGTTTGCACTAAGCAATATACCCTTTTCAGTCAGTTTCATTGGATTAAGGGTATTGAAAAATAGAGAAGTGGGTAAAAACACAAAAAATATATTTGAAACGTGGCGACTGCGGGCCAACTAAATTTTGCATATTAGCAGCAATGAGCGTGCGAAAGAGAGAGAGAGAGAGTGAGAGGTGAGGAGCGAGCGAGAGGGAATGTGTATTTGCTGCACTCTATAAAAACGTTGCCTGTGTTAAACAAGCGACAAACACACACACACACACACACAGAATGTCTACTTAGCACTGAGACGTGCCCCAAGGCATGCGGCCAAGGGAGGGGGGAGGGGGGGTTCGGGTGGGCGTGGCAGCTGCATTTAAAATGCAATTGCCGCTGCCGCCGCGCGCGACAACACAATGCAAATGAATGGCGCCACGCCCACTCAAGGCCTACGCACACACGCCCCAAAGTTATTCTCAAGTTGCCAACGAAACAGGGGGAAGGGTTAGGCAGGGAAGAGGGGGAGGGGAGGGGTGCAATGGTTGTTACGGTTGCAGGTCTTGTTCAAGCAGCTGCCGTAGGCGTTGCGTTTACATTGAAAATTACCCCACTTACTATGCTGACGAGGCAGCTGATGAGCGGCCCAAAAGGAGCAGACGAGGGGGTTGGGCGGGGGAAAGGGGACGTAGGAGACGAAGGTGCTGCAATGTGCAGCTGCTAAACGTCTTGACAGTACAAACGTTTAGCGACAATGGGCAACCAGTACATAAAGTCAAAAGAATACAGATTAGTCCAAAGTAATGTCAAATAATTTATAAGGTCTTTAAAAGAATATTTTCCTGCGACATTTTCTTTTACATATTTTATTGTTATTATTTATTATTAAAATAGGTTGACGCAGCTTAATCCGATTGTAATGTACAATACAAAGGGAGCACAAAAATAAAAATTACTTAATAATTATTTATATTATTTCAATAACATCTTATTTATAATTTATTATAATTTATTATTATTATTATTAAATAAAAAAAATTTAAGAAAATTGTTATTTTTATTATTATTATCTTCTATATTTATTATTATTATTTTTCTCTTCTACTTCCCAAACATTTAAAATTCCTCTGTAAATATTTCTGCTTTAAAGAATTTACTTATATAAAGTTTACTTGTCGTCTAAATATATTATAGAGAAATCAAATTAATTTAAAAAAATTGTATTAATCCTATTGTTATTTTTTTCAATTTGTTATTAATGTTATTATTATTATTATTATTCTTCTTTTATTATTAATATTTTATTTGAGAGAACTGAGGTGAATTATTTGCATTTGCTTGCAACTTCTTCATTTCATGCACTATAAAACTTGTTAACATTTTTTTTTTGCACACTGAAAGCAACTTGTTCCACTGTGCGCAAATTGTGGGCACTGCAGTGGGTTAAACGGAGCAACCGCATCGCAACGCTTTTGTGGTTGGTGCGCGACACGCGTATATTAACATAAATCGAATGTGACGCAAAGGACACCGACGAAATGGCGTGAAGACCTCGACGAAGACTCCTTTGACACTCGCAAATCACTCAACGGCATGATAGATGATCTCCCCTCCCACAAATGGGGGTAGGGGGTTGGCAAAAGGTCGCGACCCGCAGCGTCATTTAACGCAATAGCGCCAACTATAAATTTTAAATTAATTTTGAAGTGGAGCCCAACAACAACAACAACAACAATAACAACGACAACCAGCAGCGATGAAAGGCTGCACATCAACGTCTGACGGCGCCTCCTCATGCCAGACAATTCCGCTTACAAGCGAAAGAGATAGAGATAGTGAGGTAGTGAGGGAGAGGGAAGATACACACACACACACACACATGATACGCATTTTATTGCGCGTCAGTCGCACACAACTGACAGCTAAAAGGCAACTGGGTTTGGGTTCGCGTCTCGGCTACGAATTTTGGGGTTTTCCTCTTCTTTAACGCTTTGTTGTCTGTCATTACAAGTGCATAAATTATTGTAACCGCATTTTGCTGGCGTCAGTTCCATTGACGATGACGACGATTTCGACTCTGATGCGTTTGCACTGATCCACCAAAAAGGGGGGGAGGGGGGCGGGGCGTAAAATGGGCATGGCCACTGCAACAGTTGCCAGCGTTGTGCGCCTGATGACATGACAAAATATTTTCGCAGCCGTCTTTGTGAAAAGTCCCTTACCCTGCGCCTCGAAATGTTGCTTTTGACTTTGATGCCAAACCTTCACACGCACACACACACACACATACACACGCAGACGCCCCTTTCACGCCCACTTTTGCCATGTTGCCTTATGACCTTTGTGCAATTGCATTCTGCGGCAATGTGTCGTCGTTGTCAGTAGGGACATCACATCTGTGTGTGTGTGTGTGTGTGTGTGTGCACTCACTCCTTTTTCAGCTGTCTCATGATGCGAGTTTCTGTTTTCTCTATTTTTTTTTTGGTTCCTCTCTACTTTTCGTCTTTTTGTGCATTTCATTGTGGATTTTATCATTTTCTACTCGCATGCTTCAGCGATTTTTGGAATTTTCAATTTGTTTAGAAATTTTTTGGACGCTTCAACGAGAGCGAAAGAGATGAACAGAACTGCAGCATGTGAGATGGAGAGAAACAAGTCGAGCAGCAGCTCTTGCTGCATGTTAAGGAATTTTATTTATGCTGTTTTCCCTCATATAAGTGGATAATTTTGTAAAAACAAACAGTTGAAATTTTTCAAATACATTTTAGAAAAGTTAAATTTTTGTGCCAAACCAAAGAGAGAGAAAAAACAAATAAACGGGTTGAGTGCTCGTAGTGAGGTGCTGTTTAATTGTTGTTGGTAATGTGGCAAAGTAAAATGTTTAATTTTATTCAAAGTAATTTTAAGTTGGGTGTTGTTGTAAGAAATAGTATTTAAAAGAGTTAAGCAATTTTTATTAATTTATTTTAGTGTATACAATCGTGTTTTTAGTACTTGCACAACATTTTATAGGGTATGCATTTTTATTGCATTTATTGTTGAGTATTTATATGCCCTGTTTATTTTACCAAAAAACCGCACACTTCCCATTCCCAACCGCCTGTTTACTCATTCCACCACATTGAAACTTAATTCTGTTGTGCCAAAAAATATTTAACTTATTAACCGAAACTTGAGTTAAATTTATTGCTAACCACGACCACACATAAATACAAATTTGCCATTTTTATTTTAAGCAGAAACTTTTGACATTTAATATGCCAACTGGCAGCGAAGTTATTTTCGTATCAACCACGCCCTGCCAACGCCAGCCTCCGCCCAACCGCCCCCCGCCTTCGGCTAACCTCTGTCAATAATAAAACGCTTGATAAATGCTTAGAAAATTGTACGAAATATTTTACATGCGAATTAACGCAATAAATTTGATGCCAGAGATTTCGCCAAAGCGCACAAGAAATCGACAAAATGGAGAAACAAATGGCAGCGACAGGGGGGGGGGGGTAGGGGGGAGGGGAGGGGAAAGCAGCAACAACAATAAACTGTGAAATTCGTTGGGCAAACAGAGCAAAACTTTGATTGCGAAACACATTTGTGATTTATTTGAGCACACATTTAACAAATTGCCCCCATCAGACAAATATATATATATACTATATATATATGTGAATTTATTTATGCGTGGGGCTACTTAAGCCATTAAGCAAACGGATCCGCAGCGAGGCCCCTTTATCCAAACCCACAAGATGCTCTGCGCAAATAACTTGATTAAAAAACCGCAAAAACCTATCGAGTGCCCAATGCGTTGACCACATAGTACAGAGGCGCACAAGCTGAATGGAAAGGGGGGAGGGAGAGGGGGAGGGGGAGGGGGAAAGGGAAAGGGGGTTGGAGTTTGCCGAAGGGTTGCCTTTATAGTTTGGGGGGGGCCGAGTTGTTATGGCCGCCGCAATCCGATTCAATGTGTAATTTAACACGAAATGGGAAACGATTGCCTCTATATGTGTGTGTGTGTGTGTGTGTTGTATGCATGTGTGTGTGCTATAAACAGATGAAGGCAGCTGCTGACCAACACTATACCACACCTGTGGGCGTTTGGCTGCTCGTGATGTAAGCCGTTGTGGGCGTGGCACGCGTGTATTTGCTAGCCAAGTGGTGCGATGTGGTTGGTGGCTCTCTGTGTGGTTTCGAGTGCTTTGGCCAAAAACACTTTCAGGACAGTTTATCGAGTTTGTTGGCATTAATGTGGCAAAATGCCATAATCCACGGGGATTTGACTTAGTTGAAGATTCTGACAAAGCTTTCACTTTTATAATTCAATATTGGTCAGTAAGAGAACAACAATCAATTTAATTATACAGACAATAAATTCAGGCCTAAAATTATTTCTTAATCTTTTCACTTGGCTTACATAACTGTTAATTGCTTTGAGTGTCTTGCTGTGCTGCGATCTATTTAATGTGAATAAAACAATTCAGCAGAATCTGCGCAAAAAGGATCATCACATTTTATGCAGACCTTTTTCGATTAAAATGCGTTGCATACTTTTTGCATTTACATGAAGGACTTAAGCGTGAGTCCTTTTCCCCACAGACGAGAGCACTATAACCCAACCGGAGAGCACACAAATAATTAAGTTTTTTCTCTAACTTTTTCTGTTTCTTTTTTTCTCTTTTATGCTGCAACTCTGACATTTTGTCTCTCTTTCTCGCCCGCACTCTTATCACGTAACTCGACAATGGGTAAAAACTTTTGCATTTCATGCGCTGCATTCACTCATTCTATCTCTCTCTCTGTCGCTCTCTCTCGCTCGGACTGTCTCTGAGCGCTGCATAAAATGTTTGTAAGTGACGTTGAAATTGAGACACTTGTCGCTTAATTGTTTTTCGAGTTTTGCTACCCAAAAAAAAAAAAAAAATAGAGAAAAAAAAAATTCAAATTGTAATAAAATAATAATAAAAAACATTAAGCGAATATGTTGGCCCAAGCTGCATTTCCATAGTCGTAGCTGCTCTCCTTTCCCTCGCCCCCCTTCGTCTCGTCCTGGCTGTGTTCCGTAATCCCCTTTGCTGTTTTTGCTGCCAGTTGAGAAATTGCACTTGGCAAACGTTCTACGCGTGCCTGGAACATTGAAAGGGTGTTTGGGATTTGCTTTTGGCCTGGTTCTGTTCTTGGTTGGGTTTTCAGTTTTTTGTTTTTGCCAACGGGGCGTGGCTCAGCGAAGGCGTCGTGTGGCCGTAGATTATTTTAAGTAATTATCAAGCGATTTGCGCAACGACTCAAGTGCTCACAACTCTCGAGCTTCTCTCATGTGAACGATTCGCGAAGGGAAAGAACTTCCCTTTGTGCATTAATTAAACATGTAAATTTAGCTGTTAAGTGGAAATTAGCAAGTAGCTGGCATAATGTCCCTTTGCCAACTGTGACAAATGCAGCAATTTTGGTTTTTGTGCAATTTCTTCGCCATGAGAAATGATAGTCGAATTTTTTATTCTTAGATTAATAATAAGACAAAAATATAATTTATATTTAAGGTTGAATAGCCCCTCAAGCATATCTGCAATATGTGACCCAAATGTGCCGTTGACTAATTTCATTATGACAGAAATTAAAAACACACACACACACACATATTTAGATATATATATATAAATTCTCAGTTACAGGCACTTTGGCTTTGTCGCAATGCATTAAGGGACAAGGAAATGCCATCGGCATTGACTGTAGCCTGGTGCCAGGACGACAACTTTGTGATATGTGAAATTGCGGCCTGGACAAACATTTTATAATTTGGTGCACGGGCGCAACACATAAGTCAGCAGCAGCTGCAAGTGTGAAGTGTAAGGGGGGAGGGAGTTAAGGGGGGCAAGTGGGGGCTAAAATGGCAGCACTTTGAGCTGCCATGTAACCGAGTCCTGCAACATGACAGGCGCTGGGCACAACAGTCAGCCACATCAGACGATTCTGTCACTCAGCAACCAAGTCAGACTCTTACTCTCGCTTTCTCTCTCTCTCTATCTCTCTCTCTCTCTGGCACTCGGACAGACCGCAAATGATTTTGCAGTTGACAGTTGTCTGTTGCCATTTGGGGAATTTAGTGTTAATTATGGTTGTAATATGTTATACAACATAAAGCCACAGACATGTTAGCCTATATGGTAACATCTCCTCTCCCTTCCCATCCCTCCCCCTTCCCCTCCCCCGTCAATTTTTGGCGAGCTTTTGTCGCAGTATTCAAATGAGCTGCGAATTAATGCATTTGTTATCTAAGTATATTAAAAGGCTTTCAGTTCTAATTAAACAGCACAAATAGATATTGCCTTCAGCTCAGACATAAATCTATCGATTTGGCTGTTAATTATATAAATGCCACATACGAATACACTGCTGGTCTTAGGTTAGAGGCATCAATTATTATATTATTTTTATTGATTTTATATTATTAATAAATTATTTAATAATTAGTATAACAAATTATCTTTAAAAGTATTTTTGACGGGGTCAATTTTGACTCCTCCCGGACTTTGAACCCCAATATCTTAGCCAAAACTAACCCAATTTTCATCTTTGATACCATTTCGCTCATAGTTTAACCCCTGTCTTGATTCTTCATTAAAATATACTCAGTTTATTAATTTAAATTTTTTTCGACATTTTTCCGAAAAAAACACTGTCCCCCCTGTTGAAATTTCGAAAAATATTTTTTGAAAATTTTAAATTTCTCCGAATTTATTTTTAATTGATTCCTGGTACCTTAATTAGTATAAAAATCAACTTTAAAAGTTTTTCTGAGGGGGTCAATTTTTGTGTCAAAAATCATTCCAAAATTTGGGAAAAATTTGACTTGTAAAGTTCCCATGTCCCATATAAAGTATTCCTCCCAGACCTTGATCATATACTTACAGGGTATATATAGATTGCTTCTTCAGCAGCCCCGCTTAAATTGTAAGTTGCTAAGGGGCCTGTTTCAATGGGTCTACATTAAATGAGCGATGGACAATCAATAAAGCTAAGGTAAGTAAGGGAATCTATGAGTGTGTGTGTGCATTTGTGTGTGTGTGTGAGACATAAAAGACAAATATTGTGCATCATAATTATCAATTTCAAGTGCAGTCATCGTAGCTTTTGTTTGCAGCATTCATAAACGTCAGACAATTTGTGCACTTCCCCCAATTTTGGAAATGGGCCTCCAAGTTTCCATTCCCCCCCTCCCACCCCTTTACCCTCTGAGTCAGCTGAGCTCCTTTGCTGTGTCTCGTAGACGGTCGCAATTGCAGCTTGATGACTCAACCGGTTGCTGCTGTCTATTTGCGGTTATGTAACTCAAACTGAATTGCAATCTGTGTGCGTGTGTGCGTATGTGTGTGTGTGTGTGTGTGTGTGTAAAGCACATGGAATTTGGCAATCCTCAGTTCAGATCTTTTCCGCTTGCTATCCCCACAGCTCCATTTAGCAGTCCATTGGAATATTATTGATTTAGGAAACGTGAGTTGGCTCTATGTCCTTTTCCCCCCGCCCCCTTCCCCTAAAACACATACGTTATGCAATGCAGATTTGTGCCTTTAATTAGGGCTGAGTCTTGTTTACAAATGCTTCCGCATATACTTACAACGATGCGAGCATATAAGGAAAGCCTTCAAAGACTCCTCATTAACTAAACGTCTGCGTTTTGGGTTATTTATAAAGATTTAAACATATTTGGATGGTTGAAATTCGGTTTCTAAGCGATAACAAATTAAGTAAAGGCCAACTTAAAAATATATATCTGTTACTAATAAGTAAAAGACTCTTTTGTTTGTATTTCTTGCACATCTCTTTGGGTTTATAAAATCAAGTGCTCAACTTTAAACTCATTTTAATGCAAGTAATCGCAATCATGTGAGCCTTTATGGTAAACATTTTGTCAGACTTTGTAAAGATTTTCACTTGGGGGTTTTATTTATTTTTTTTTTTTTTTGTATTTAACAGACTACCTTGAAAAACTTGCCAGCTACAATCTTTATATGTCGTTATCAGGCTCTTCCTCTTTCTATCTCACTCACTCTCAGTTTGTTTGCTTAATGCAAAGTTTTCAATATGCAACGTTTTCTCGCCAGCTCTCACTATCTCCGTCTCTTTCACTTATTCTCTGTCTCTCTTTGTTGTTTTGCTTTGGCCAGGTGTTTTGTGGAGAAAAATATTTTCATACATAAAAGTTTTACGACAACAGCGACAACAACAACAACAACAACAACAACAACAACAACAACAACAACAACAACAACAACAACTATAGTAACAATGTGTACTTGGGAGCATTTTGTGACTTATGGGCGAGTTTCTTAAAGTAAAAGTATGCGCAATTTTTCAAAGTTTGCCTGCATTTTGTAAGCCGTGTAAATTGCTACAGCATATGCAACATTTTCCAACACTCTTAATTGTACAGCAAATTATTTAAGTGTATTAAGTGAGAGAAATTTAAAATATATGCAGCTTAAAGCTAAACTCAAATGTGTTAAATATATAAGAGATCAGTCAATAACAATTAAAAAAAAACATTTTTCAAACAACATTAAATAAGCTTTAAATTGCTTTAAATGAAAAGAGAAAGAGAGAGAGAGAGAGAGAGAGAGAAAGTGTGAAATAACAAAACTGCCAAATTGTTAACATGTCGACATTTTTAAGCACTGACAGACCATTAATTGTCAACAGTTAAAATAATTAGTGCAAGATAAATATATATATATTTTATTATATTTAGAAGTGAAATAAATAGGAGTAAGAGAGAGAGAGAGAGAATGACGAACTGACATATGGACAAACTGCTTGATGTATTAGCTGCAATTTGCAACGCTACAAAAAAAAAAAACAAAAAAACACTCCCTTTAATTTAATGGCTATTCATTTAACAAATTGCACACCAAAAAGATGACAGTTTTGCGCTGTGTCCAGGACCTGCTCCGCTTTAGTCCCGCTGCTCGGCTATTTTTCTGGCCGTGTCGCCTCTCGCTTGTTAACTGAAACTAAACAGTACAAACACGACTGTCAACAACTGTAACGTTTACCGCATGTTACCGCTGCGCAACGTCCTGTGCTGCATGACAGGACATGTTGTGGCTTCTCGGGCTACCACACACACACGCACACACACACACACACGCACAGTTAGGCTGTGCGGGCGAGAGAGAGAGAGAGAGAGACAGAGAGAGACATGCTCGGTTTCGTATGTTTGTTCCATGTGAGTGATAATGCCTGTGTCCATATGGAACGTTCCTAGCTCAGTTTGTCGGTTGTTCTCCCCCCTCCTCCCTCCTCCTCCCACCAACTTTGGTTGTTACAACGTTGCTTAATTGTTGAAATGCTTTTTGGATACGCTACTTGTGAGTTGCTAGCTGCCGTCGAAGGGGGGTGGGGGGAAATACCCATTGAATTGGCCTATTACTAGCTGGAGTTCGGGAACTCGAGTAGAGCTCAGACACAAAGGATATTTGAAGCTGGCGCATGAAAATTGTATTGTGACCAACTTGAGCTTATTTCAATCAAGCAAATTGCTTAGAATTATTTCTTAGCATGTTTTGAGCTAACAAGTGGCAGCCCTTCAATGTTGAACGAGTTGGCAACTCTAACGAAAAGAGAGGAAAACATTAGCCTTTAAATTAATTAAACGATTTTCTTAAAAGAATTTATTGTAAGAAGATCAGATTTATATACAACATTTTTCTTTTTAAATATAATTTTCCAGTTAATTTTAAATTATCAAAATCTTTTATATAACTTCAGCTTTTTGCACATGGTCAATGCATCGATAACATTTAATAGACCAGAAACGGCCTACTTCGTAGGCTATTATTTCCCACAGTTTCCAATCTCTCAAACCACAAACTGACCCAATTCATAAATTAGGCTTTGAATGCATTTCCGAAATGTTTTTTTTTTTTATTTTTTTCTGTTACCTCTCCTTCTCTGTTTGTCAGTTCTGCCGCATTGAGCGCGCAATTTATGGCCGCCCAAATTACATTTGGCAAGCATGTAAAAAAAAAAAAATAGCAAGAAAAACTTACAAAAAATATAAGTCAAATATGTTTTGGCAAATTTCTGGACGATTATCAAAAACGTGCACCATATGAGTATGTGGAGCACTTGTTTTTTTTATTTATTTGCTGCTTTCCTTTATTTCCTTTGTTGAGTCGCATCAATAAATTCAATAATTTATTGCCGGCAAATTTGTTGCAGTTTGCGCGATAACAGCTGCTAACAAATATTTGAATAAAAAGGCTCAATTTAAAGTTGAAATAAATGAAATAAAAAATAAAATAAAATTAAATAATTGTCTGGCTGTAAAAAAGTTTGACAAACGGCGTCAGACAAAAGTGGAGGCAATTCTGCCCAGCTAACCAACAAAGGGGCATGCAAACTGTATTATCACCTCAAATATGTGTAATAAACTCCGCAGGGGCTCTCTGGCACAAAGCACAAAGCACAAAGCACACACAACCAACTACATACACAGGGCAAACATGACACAAAAAAAAAAAAAGAAAAGGGAACATTAAAAACGCAGACGGTTAGGTTATGTGGCATATGGCAACTGGGGAGCTGCCCCAACCAGACTTGAACAAAAGGCGATGCCAATGAAGTTATCAGCGTGTGCCAGACGGAGCTTGGGGAACAGCCAAAAGCCGAGTAAACATTGAGACAAATAAATAAATTACATTCAAATGGAAAGGGAGAAAAAATAAAACAAAGATCGTCACAGAAAAAGGGAAGAAAGCGTTTAAAAAAATATTTATATTAAATGCCTGCTTAGGAAATATTAATTTTATTTGTATAATATATTATTAAAATAATAAATATTTATTTTTAATTGTATAATATATTTTAAAAATAATATATATTAATTTATGATATAAGAAATATAATAAATAATTATTTGATTTATTTACAATCTGTCTGAAGGGCAATGTGTACATTTTTTAAGGGAGGAATATTTACAGGGGAATGTTGATCTAACAATCTTTGTAATAAAAAAATAATTATAAAAATACTAATAATAATAAATAATATATATAATAATGATAATAAAAATTAAAATTATATTTTAATTTATGTTATAAAGCATTTTTTGTAATATTTTCTAACATGAATATCAACATCAACTAACAAATAGGAAAATTAAAACTAAATACAATTAAAGCTAGCTTTGAGTTTGCATAGCTTAAAATGTCTAAACGACACTTGAAAACAGAATCTTAGAGAAGTCTTAAATCAAAACCCTGTTAAACATGGCCAAGCCAACAACAATTAAGGATGCGCTGGCCCGCTGGGAGGATCGCAACAAGCAGGAGGCTGTGACGTCACAGGAAATCAATTTGCAATTCCAATATCCGCCCATCGAGAAAATGGACGCCACGCTGAGCACCCTCGTGGAGTGCCAGAAGCTGAGCCTCTCCTCGAACATGATTGAGAAGATCACCGGACTGTCGGGCATGAAGAATTTGCGAGTGCTGAGCCTGGCGCGCAACTATCTGAAGAATCTGAATGGCATCGAGGTGCTCGGGGAGAATCTCGAGGAGCTGTGGGTCAGCTACAATAACATTGAGAAAATCAAACAGATCGAATCGATGAAGGTACTCAAAGTGTTTTACATATCGCACAACATGATCAAGGATTGGTCCGAGTTCGTTCGCATGGCCGTGCCACCAAATCTGAGTGATATCACCTTTGTGGGCAATCCCTTGAACGAGAACATGGATCCGGTTGCCTTTTCCACCGAGGCCATTCGTCGTCTGCCCAACCTGAGGAAACTCGACGGCGACCCCGTTATACGTTAACAACATTTTGTTTGTTGGGGCAACTTAAAAATGAAGTAAAGAAAAATGTTAACGTATAAGAAATAAACTGATGCAACCACAAGTGGCCTGTTCAATTTATGGGCGGCCTGCCACGCCCACACAACGAGCTGGCAGATAAGCTATTAGGTACTAGAAGCCATTGATTTCTGCCCTCTTTTCTTTACAATTCTATTTGTGCCATTTCTTTTGCATTGCTGAACACCAATGAGTGTGTGTGTGTGTGTGTGTGCTAGAGCGAGAGGGAGAGTGCGAGTGAATTTTCCAATTTTCATTGCGTTTCTGCTGATGAGTGCCATTGTTTACCGCCACTGCCAACAACATTGTAGGTGAAAGGTTTCCGCCTTTGTTTTCCCATTTCGTTGTTGTTGTTGTTGTTGTTGCTTTCCACTCAACCCACTAAACAACTTTTGTACAAGTCAGAGCAGAGATCCAATTTTTGTCTAGCATTGTTTGCATATTTTTAAAACCTCGTCCAATCTAATGAGCACAGACTTTTGCATACACAAAGAGGGCGTGGCATGTTAGCAAAAAAATGTTTGCTTGTTGTATTGAAAATGTCTACCTGTCATTCTATGGTATTTACTTACAGGTGCCAGGAAGTTAAACCGAAAGGACTCTTCGGGTTCAAAGGCTTTTCAGAATTTTTGTTGGGCATTTTAATTGTCTTACGAAATATTGTAATGCATATCCTTAAAACATTTATATATATATATATATATATATGGCAGACAAATCAAACATATATGCGCCAACTAATATAAATATTTGTCAAATAATAATAGCAAAATTGATGGGAAAACATAAAGAAAACATTAAATTTTGGTGTCTGGCCATTTTTGGCTATTATTTCGTTTTGTTGTTTTTATTTCGATAGCGGCTGCTGTTTTTATGTTTTTATTAAACGTTTTTATCTATCGTACAGTTTCACATGCTCATATATATAAGTATTTTGGTTTTGGTTTTGGTTTGTTTGCCAACTTGTCTGCCCTTTACAAGCTGGCCCTCACCCATGCCACGCCCCCGCCCCCGCCCCCGCCCCACACATTGATATTCCCGAATGCCGTCTGTCTGTGTTTGTGATTATTTATGCGCACAAAACAAATAAAATGGCCATAGGCAGACAGTCTGAACGATCCGAGAACACAGAGCAAAGCAAATGTAGCTGAAGTTTTTTATTATAAAGCCGCCTTCAATTGTTTTCACTACTTAAATGCATATCGAAAATACGATGTTTAAGTAGACGATTTATTGCAAAGAAATCAATAATAATAATAAAAAAGTGTGGAGAGAAAAAATACTCCAGCAACAAAGCAGCATATATTTGATATATATCTTTATAATATAAATATATAATTAATAAAGTTCCATTTGTTAGCAAATTAAGGCTTATAACTCTAACAAAAACAAAGACTTGTCCATTTAAAAATAAATAAAAAAAAGATGAATGTGAACATAATTATTTTGTTATTACTTTCAGCAACAAATAAATTTATTTTTTTTATTATTATATTTATAGCATTTTAATCTACAAATTTAACACATTGATTTTGGCTTTTCAATTCTTTATTAATTTTACAATTTCTTTAATTTTGTTTTTGGCAAATACTAAAAATTGTTGGAGCTTTTTCAATAAATATTTCTCCAGTTTTAACAAACTTTGCAAATACCTAACCTGGCTTAAATAAAATCCATTTTTTATTGTTAAATTCCTTTTATGTTGTTTTTTATTTTTTTTCTTTCACCTCTTTTGGTTGCCGCTGTAAGCCCAGTTTGTACTTTGCCTGCTCTTATCATAGTTGCGTCATAAATCACGCGTTTAGTTGCCAAGTGGTTTTTAGAGCCCGCTTTAGCCGCTTTTGCGTTTAACTGTCGTTTGGGCCACTTTTATGTGCCTTCGCCCAGCTCTTACCACTTTTAACCCCGGCCAGCTTACGCCTTCCAGCTGGGCGGCCAAGTGGCCGTGGCCAACTGGTCAACGGCGCACCGAACAAGCAACCAACATATTTAGAATATATGGCAACACTTTGGCAGCACCAACACAACCCTTGACCGCAGCCTCTGCAGACATGGCAACAAAAAACAAAAACAAAATAAAACAAAAAAAATAGAAAAAATAATACTGTAAAAGAACCAAACACAAACACAGACGATTGCGCAACCACAGCGCAAAAACCACTTCAACTTGCACTGGGTTCACTCTCGGCAAGTGTTGTATGTGCAGTCTAGTGTCCTGGACTTTGCTGTTGTCACGGCCAGAGAGTTGCCAGAGTTGCCAACAACACACACACACACACACACACACACACACACACACATACGAGTGTTTTTAGCAGGCACTAAAACTTGTCGCGTACATTTTTTATAAGCTTTTTATATACAATTTGGCATTTGGCATTTTAAGATTTCTACTCATCATTTTACAGTTGCTGCAATAAATTTGTTATCAATAAAATTTAAATTTATAAAAATCAGCAAAAACTAACGAAAAATAATTAACATTTAATATTTTTTAATATATATTTAAATAGTAAATAAATTTTCCACCTAGAGCATTTAAACTTTGCTATTCATTAATGACAAAACCTTCGAATTTTCAAACAAAAAATAAAAAAAAGTTTAGAACATATCGTTTTTTTGGGCCAAGTTTTTGGCAGTAGCCGTATCTTTAAGTTACTTTAAGCTTACAGCTACATGAGACACAAGCACACATCTTGTGCCTGTCAAAGGCGCATAAATCTATTCAAAGACTTTACGAAAAATCCAGACAAATGCCAGAGATTACAAAAAGATTTCGGCCGCATGATGCATGGCCGACAACCGAGCGCGTGTCTGTCTGACTCTCTGTCTGTTTGCCGCACACAAATGTAACCAACAAAGAGTCACACACACAAACACACACACGCAAAACAATTAAAGCCTGATTAATAGTTGCAGGCGGGACCAAACTCACATTTCTCGCTACCTTTCGCCAAGTTTTGGCCGCTTTTCCCCCTTCCCTCCCACCCAAAAGCATCTCTAGCTGAATTATGACTTTTGCTGGCTTCGTTTGGGCTGTTTAGCATACTTTTGTTGCCTCTTTCTGTGTGTGTGTGTGTGGTTGTGTGTGGTTGTGTGTGTGTCCTGGCATTTACGCCCGCGCATAAGTCAAATTGTTGTTAATTTCGCAATGTTAACCCCTTAAAGCGTTTCGCAGCGGAGACATTACATAAATTCATTTGCCAACCAGCTTTCCCCCAATGGTTTTCATAATATAAATCATTAAATTTTAATGCTTCCCAGGAGATCAATGAACATGACCGCAAATTATACTGAAGCGTGCTTTCAGCCGCATTAAAGATTTCTCTTCTCTTTCGCGCTTATTTTATTTTTTATTTTTATTTTTGCACTCGCGTGAATTTTTTTTTTATATATTTATAGAAATATATACGTATATAATTATATATATATACAATTTATTTTTTTAAATGCATTTTGCAAAGTGTTTGGTTTGAAGTTGCGTTTTGTGGGTGTTTAAGGGGCTTGGGGAGGTTTAATGCAGCTGCATGCCACAAAGCTATCTGTATGAGTGTGTATATGTGTGTGTGTGTGTGTCTACTGATGCTCGTTTGCAACTGTTTAAAATAAAAGCACAATTCTTTTAATTGCGCATTATTTCAGTTAAATCTTGTGATGCTTAAATATTATTTTAATATTCATAAAAATAAATTTAAGAAAATAATTTGGTCAAAACGTTGAGAATAAATGAAATGATAATATAAATAATAAAAACTGAATTAAAATAATGAACACAGAATAACCATAATAATTATTATATCAGTGTTGAAATAATTAAAAAAAAAATGAAATTAGAATTAAGAATATAATTATTTTCATTCTGAAATCTTTTATTTTCTAAAAGGAAAATTATTTAAATTGCAGATATCTAAAAAGCAAATATCTTAAAGAAACTATTTGACAACACTTTAGATTCGTGCTTTGTACTCACCGATTTTAATGCACATTATTCTCTTAAGTTTCACAAAAAAATTAAAAATTATACACCTGTAAAGTTATGTAAAATAATATGTTTGAAAATTGATTGTAAACAATTTGCATATAAATAAAAAACGTATTGCTAACTAAATTGGAAATCTGATTAAAAAATGCGCAATAGACAATACAATAATTGGATATTTATTACAAACTAACTGATGACGATATTGACAACCTATTCAGATAATATTGAATACTTATTTGCTTTACCTTTGCCTTTTATTTATAACATAAACAAAAGTGCTTGCATTTAGCTTGCTTTGCTTAACAGCTTCTCTGTTTACATTGCTAACAATGTTAGCAAAATTTAAATAACTGCTTAACAATAAGCACAATATTTATGTAATCAACAAGAACTTGTGCACATCCCTTGAATAAAATGCAGAATAAACCTGCACTTCCGGTTTGCCTCTAGGCCTGCAGCTAGAACGAGAAGAAGAAGAAGAAGAAGAAGAGCTCTAACATGCCAAGCAGCCAAACAATGCCTCTTCAACCATCCACACACAGTAAATCAAAAAAGTTTTCTAGTGCCAAATAGGGGCGTGGCTCTTGTACAAGTTGCACATGCAGATAATTCAACTGCCGTTGCCCGCGTGTCCCCTGCCCCCTGACCCGCCCTATAATAAAAAGGGACTCCATCGGAGGCAGGAGGTAGTCGGCCACTTCTACACGTATTTGACATGAAATCATAAACAAGTTGTGCAAACTTCGCTCACTTCGCACATAGAACTACATTTTCCAACAGGAAGTCACACAGCTAAAAAATAAAAAAATCACAGCCTGCATAAATTAAAATGTTCGCTGGCAGCGCTGAATTTTCCATATAGAATAATTTTCCTTTAACTCAACCATATTCCATATGGAAGGAATCGCAAAGCTGAGAAAGTAATGCAAAGGAAAGTTGCTGCTATCAAACAAATGTTAACTCAATATAAATTCTTATAGATATAAAATATTCTTATTAGTAATATATAGTTAAATTCGAGTATTTAATATTGAAAAATTCTCTATATATAATAACTACTTTGTATTATCCATAATATTTATTTCATATAAATCAAACAAAAATTATTTTTACTCTGTTAATATACCCAACTTAAAATCCTCTCTATGCAGGGTATCTTGTAGCCAGTGAACTTGTTAGCACATTTCCATCTTATTTTCACTTTGCATTTATTTACTTTTTCTTAAGCTGAGCGATAGCAGCAACTTGTTCCTGTTACTTTCACATAAGCACAATTTTTGTATTTAAATATTAAAATTTTGTTTTGCCAAAAAAGCATTTTCGGCGTCTTAGGGAAAAGCGCTTTTTGGCGTTCGTCTGCATAACAATAAACTTCCGTATGTGTGTGTGTGTTTTTTTTTTTTGCGTTGCCTACATGGCGTATGTTTAATTTCCGGCATTGCGTATACGCAACGCATGCCTAGCATAAAGTCGACACTTGAAGCAAGCTACAATAATTAATGCGCTCTGATTAATTGTTTGCGGATGTGTTTATGTGTCGAGTCCAAGACCAAAAGTTTCATTTATTTTTACACACACACACAAATAGCAACAAACTGTCGTCGAGCTGATAAATTTTTGGAGATCCGCCGAAGCTGTGAATATTGTTTGTGGCTGGCATTAATTTTGTTTTTCAGCAAAAGGCTTAGACAATATTTGTGTTTAGCTGTGCCAGCCACAAAAGTAAATAGAGCTCAAAACTGAAAAGAAGCAGCAGCAGCAGCTGTCGGAGAACTTATTCAGTTCTCGACACTCGCTTGCCACACAAATCTCTAGCAATAACAATCTTTTGGGCTATCAAATTCAATTATGCATATACCCAGGCAAACGTGCCTGCACACCAACAAACACACACACACACACACACACATGCAAACACACACGTGCACAGGCACAGCTTTGGCTAAAACAGCTGTGCGCCATTTTGTTTGTTCGTTCGCCTTGCGGCTCGCCTTTGTGATTAGTGGCAAGTTGCCTGATTTGCTTGTCTTGGCTTTTATGGCACGGACAGGCCAGGCTAAAATGTCTGCCCGCCTGGTTAGTTCCTTAAATGCTGCTGTTGATTTTCTTAGACAGTCATTGCTGCATTGTTAAGATTGGCTGAAAAATATAACAAGCCATAAATGAAATATATTAGTTGAAGTTGTTCAAATCAATAAAATACCTAACTGGTTTTAATATTTATAAAAGTGAATCGTAAACTGATTTAAGATATCCTTTTTTTAAATGCTTTCTTCTCATTCGCGAGTAACCACTAAAGTAATTGAAATAATTTAACAAATACTCTTTAGCTTAGCGGCATTTAAGAGCTTCGGGCATTATTTTAGAATCTTCTTTGCCACTTGGCATCATTTTGGTAAACGCTTAAATATTTTGTAGCCTTATTTAACATTTCTTTTCGGTCTTAGCCATCCCCGCTCTTTCCTCTTTTATGCGTCCTTTATTACGCGCTTTATCATCTGGTCAGCCGCGCCTCGAACATTTCCTTGTGCAACGTCCTGTTGCTGCCTCCTGCTGCGTCCACCCACCAACTGCCCCCTGCCCCTCTCGGACTGACTTCTTCATCCTTTTGCGCTTCGTTGATGTGTAAATTAATGTCATTTTGGGCGGCTCGTTGAGAGTTTTGGGTCACGTTTATTTCTTTTTTTTTTTTTGTCATTTTTCTTTTCACTGTTTTTTTTTCTTGCTTTCGGTGGACTGATTGAATTTTTATTATGCCGCGCGTTTGTATTCGAGAAAAAAAATACGAGGGGCTGTGTGCGGTGTGAACGGATGTAAGCCATAATTAAGGTGATTTTATGCATACTTTTTCATTATTATCGTTAGGCCAAATTCCGGTTTGTTGCCCAAATTGATTTAAATTAATTTTTTTATGCGACGCGGCTAAAAGTAGGCAGCGTTAGTTGTGTCTGTGTATGGGTGTGTGTGTGTGTGTGGGTGTATATATATTTTCATGTTAATTGCTAGAACTTTGCCCATTCGACGTCGACAACGACAACGACGACGACAATGATGGCAAAAACTATTCAAGTACAATGAACAGTGCCAATGCCACGCCCCAAAAACGACGCCCACACAGCAGCGGCAGCAGCATTCGTTTATTGTTGTTGTTGTTGTTGTTGTTGGTTTTTGCTTTTTTTGGGAAGCTGTGAGCGCACTCGAAAAACAATGAAATAAAATTTGTATACTCAAGTTTTACTGTGCAGACAAACAAGCGAAAATGTTCGCAGCAGCAGAAAACTCATTTAGTTAGCATAACAAAAGGGGAATGAGTTGTACAGAGTAGGGCAGGGGTGAAGGGGGGGGGGGGGGGGGGAGGCTAGTCGACTCAGGAGAACTTAATAACCCACTAACAAACACACTAATTTGCACTTGAGCCTAATAATGAGTGCGCTGACGAGTGTGCCACAAATGAGTTGCAGATACAAAACACAGACGCAGCCAAATGTAGAAGAGTGAGAGAGTGGGTAAAGGGGGAGGGGGAGGGGAGGATACTGACTTGAACAGGACTAAGCATTTGCTAGCTACAGAAACGGACTGAGAGCCAACCTCAAGTGGCTGTTCTATGAAGAGTTTAGTCTGAATAGCTCTCTAGTATCTGGACGCAGTGCGTGTGTGTGTCTGTGTCTGTGTGTGTGTCTGTGTGTGTGTGTGCGTGTGTGTGTATGCCTGTCTGTGCGTTGGCTAATTTCTAATTTGAATGCTGATTTATGCAGTTTGAATGGCATTGTTAATGCGGTTTGTCTGTCAGTTAAGACCAGGCGCACAAGCATCAAACTTTGGCCGCTTCAACAAGTGCTTTTATCGACTCGATTTGGGCAAAAGGCAACTCTTTTCTATAATTAAAATACAGCCAAACTAAGCACGCAATCTATAAATGCCTAGTCCCGATTTTGACCTTTCCAAAAAGGAAACACGCCTTAAGTAAAAACTCGATTAAAAGTTTTTTAGTTGTTCACTAGAAAATACCCTGTACCCTAATAGAAATTTAAGATTATTTTAAATGTTAACTTTATTTATTCGAGTGTTAATTTCTGGCCCAAATTAATTTTGTTTTCAGTTTGCTTAACTATGGAAAATATTTAAAGTTAATCCTGTCTTTTTTTCTTTAACTAAAATTTAAGTTGATTTAATTTTAATATAAATTTTGTCCCTAACTCAACTTTGTTTATCTGTCCTTCCTTTCCATAAAATTAAACAACCCTTTTTTTCACTTACTACATTATTAAATGTTTACAGGGTATATAAACAAGTCCTGTAAATCTCAGCCAGTTTGCATTTCAGCCTTGAACGAATGCTATTCAAACTATATTCGTACCTTTTGAGCTGCTTTTGGGTTTAATTTTGATGGGGTCAAGCGGGGGGGCAAGGGAAAGGGCTGCAGGGGCGGGGCAGATTGCTAGGATTTCAAGCTTACCGCAAAATTAAATGATATACAGGTGAGCGACGTTGAAGGTTAATCTGTGACTTTGCTCTGGGCTACACAGGTTCAGCTTCAGCATCAGCTTCAGCATCAGCTTCAGCTGCTGCTGCATTAAATGTCTGTTGGTTGAATAAAATAAAAATTATAACAAAAAAAAATAAAAAAAGTAAAAACAGTAGGAAAAAAAAGTAAACCACTTCCTTCGCTTGGGATAATAACCATAAGCCGTCAGGAATTAGTTGCATTTTCATCATTTTCATTTTCGTTTTCTCGATTTGAGTTCTTTTTTTTTCTCAGTTTTTTTTGTTGTTTCTTTTGAAATGAAATGAAAGCGAAATGTGTTTTGTGGTTGGTTGAAAATGAAAAGGATACGGCGCACAGGTTCCTTTTTGTGCTGCCACAAGATTTTCATGGATAAATGAGATGGTTTTTGTGGTCATGCGCTGAAGGCGAATCTGACACAGAGACAAGCCGTAACCCAAAAAGAAGCCCAAATGGCATGAAACTGGCAGCTGTTAGGTTAAATTAGAATTCGGTGCTATCAAAAATAATCCAAATAAACTAAATGCTAAAGACTTGATTCAAATTGCAGCCACTAAAATGTGGAAAACATCTTGAGTAAACTTGCAGTAGCGGAAAATTGGTCAGCCAGTTTTCAAGGCTGACAATTAATTTATTTCTATTTCATTTATAAAAATAAATGTATTACCTATATTTGAAATTAAAGCAACTGATTTCCAACTATAGCTTGTTTACCTTTTTCGGCAATTATATAAATATAAATATTTCGCATTTGGTGCCACATTTGCTGTTGCATGCAACCACAGAGCGCAACACCAAGCCGCAAAGCGATGCAGAATCTATTGAAATGGACAAGAACAAAACAAAAATGCGGCTTTTTCTCTGACTAATTGTGTCAATTTTTTAAAAATTAATATTTATATATTTTATAAAATTAAATTCGATTTTTCTTTAAGTTTAGCTTTATAAAATTTGCTATTTAACAATAACAAATGCGGTGGTTACTCCAAAAAGGGAATTCCCGTGCCGGGCAGCCTTCGTGGTCCTTTGGCCCGCTCAGTGAATATGCTCTTATACTTTGCACTGCAATTTAACAAATCGATTTGTTTTGCGTCGAACGCCGTCATTCGATTTTTATGGCTTTCAAAAAGCCAACGGAGCAAATGACCCCGTTACGCTCCCCTTCCTCGCAGCGTGCCACGCCCACGCACCGCCAGCCGCCCACCGTCGCTGCTGTGGCATGCAACGCAATAAAATGCGCAGTCGACAGGCGGCCTATAGTGCACACAGTCCAGGCCATAAAAAAACGCTAAACGGCCATAATAAAGCCGGCAATGGCAATAAAAATACGATATGAATTTTATCTATTCTAGGTGAATTTCAAAATACACTAAAACGTTTAGGCCATACGATTTTCTAAAGCTAAGTAAATAACAGATGCATTTAATTTGGTATTAATTATGGGGAATATGCTAATGTTAAAAATTATATATCTTTTAGCATTTTAGGCAATTTTAGAAATTGTTTTAATGCAATCTACGTAATTATGAGTTTTTTTCAATGGTATAATTATATTTTTATTTATTTTCTATATTTTATATAATATATTTGATGTTTTATTTTATTTTTTTCTTTACAGTCATTCAACATGTCACAAAGCTGACAACAAATGTTAAGTATCCCAATTGTTGGGCTATTAAAAATGGCAATGTTTGCTTGCGGTATCTTTTTCACAGCTTTGGTGGCTAAAATTCA
This sequence comes from Drosophila lacertosa, assembly GCA_004143845.1. Taxonomy (NCBI): domain Eukaryota; kingdom Metazoa; phylum Arthropoda; class Insecta; order Diptera; family Drosophilidae; genus Drosophila; species Drosophila lacertosa. The sequence goes on along the minus strand of SCDZ01000239.1, from coordinate 52,644 downwards.
CTTGTTGGGCTAAAGCATTGCGTTCAATTGAAAGTTGGCCCGACTCGAGAGATGTCAGCCAAAGCGAGTGTATGTGTGTGTGTGAGTTTGTGTGTGTATGGGTTTGTGTGTGTGTGTGGGTTGTGTGCGCTCTCTCAAACGAAACGAAAGCGTTGCATACTTTTTGGCGTCACCAGACACGTACGTTGAAAAGTTTGCCGGCGTTCATTTTGGGGTGCAGATCAAAAGGCATTAATGCGCAAGGTGGGCGCCATGGAACGGGGGGCGTGGCTGTTGCGGTGCTCGAGGTGCGGCTGCGGGGCGGGGGGTGTCAAGGGTTTGGGGCTGTTTGCACATTAGCGTCAGCCATTTTAAGCTAATTTCGCATGTGAAACAGGTAGAAACAGTTCCAGTTTGCAGCCAACGACACGCGCAATTATTGCCCGGCCATTTTCGTGATTGCAACCAAAACAGAATGTGTGCCTGTGTCTATATATGTGTGCATGTGTGTGTGTGGGTGTGTTAGTTTCGAACGTGGCTGGCATTTAGTTCGTTTGATCTAAGCGCGGCGCCAATCAAACAAATTGAATTGAAATCGATTTTCGTGGTAATATTTAAGTTGTGGAATCGCAAAATCATGTTTAACTCTGGCAAGCCCGAGAGACCGAACGCAACTTGACTTAAGTTGATCATTGAAATTGAAACAAAATATAGTACAATTTTTATAAGAAAAGTTGGTAATAGAAATTATAAGTGAAACACAATAAAAAGAGTTAAAACGTAAATAAAAAATTAAATTCAAACAAAATATGTATAATGATTTTATTTAATATCAATTAATAAAAAAATTTAAATTAATAAATGTCAACAAATATTAATTAAATATAATTAAAATAAATAAAGTATATCATTAAAATAAAAATAAGATTAGTTAAATAGATGTAATAAAATATTTTAAAAAGAGAAATAAAATAAGTTCTATTTAAATCTTTATCGCAGCAACATATTTTTATTTAATACTCAAAAGCAGAATTTTATATTTTCTATAATATTTTCCCATACCCAACTTTGGTTTTAACACTTTTTATAATTAAACAGGAGTCTTTCTCACACTTGGCCTTCTCACCGCACTCTCTGCTGCACTTGTTAATAAAGATAATATAGATAGAGAAAAACTATGTTACACATGACTGCAATTGTCCGCTTGGCCCAAATACACTGCGACTAATCAACAGCTGAAACGAAGCCAAGCAAATTAGTTGAAAGCAAATGCAAATGCAAACGCTGAGCCAGAAACAGAAACAGAAATGGAAACAGAGTTGAGCTTGTGCCGCCCAGTGGCACAGTTCACATTCAGTGGGAGCTGACAAGCTGACAGCTGAGTTGCCTAATTAGGAGGCAAGTGTAATAAAAATATTACACATACGCCATGTATATGTTACACTTTTTAATTTAGCAGCAGCAGCAGCAGCAGCAGCGGGACAAGCTCAGCCTGACTGCTGATTCTGTTGCATTTCAATTGACATAACAAACTGCAAAAAGTTGTTGTAATGCGCATTCGAAATGAGCACACGCATATGGAAAGAATTGAGGCCACATTAATGCACAGATCCTGGGCGCGAACGAATGTTAATTTAGACAGACCCAACCGAACAACCGACCGACCGAACGAGCGAACGAGCGTCTGCCTTCTCTCACCATGGAAATTTAGATTCAAATGTGCATGCATTTGAGGCCTGGCAGCCAACCGCAGGATCTCACAAAAGCCCTGACACCACGGCCCGAGCAGCGCGCATAAAAGCGAAAGCGGCTGCCGACTTTAGCCTGCGTCCGCGTCCTGGTCCGTGTCCGGGTCTGGGTCCGGGCCCTCATCAGGGCTGTGAAAATGCGCTGTAACTCTTTTCAAATAATAATTAACAATTTATTCCCCAAACAGAATACACACAGCGTACACACACCCACACATACACATAAACACACGCACACCCACAAACAGGCAATCTGAATGCGAATGACGTGCTGTCAACGTTAGTCATATCATTAGAGGCAACGTGTTGCTGACTTTTTGGGGCTTAGGCGGCCGCAACTGGGGAATCAAATAATGCACTGTTCGAAAAAAATTAAGGCAACTAAATAATTTTAATTATAAGAAATAGATCTGCATATAACCAATCAATACATTCAAATTTAAATTTTTTCATTTATATTTGCCAACTTTTTAAAATTTTTGTAATACATTTTTCACATATTTCCAATCTATTTAAAATTTGTAGACAACAAAAGCTGTTGTACTAAAGTAGAATATAATTCCCATAATTGCAATTGATATACACTTTTTTTTAATATAATAAATTATACTCATTGAATGAAAATTAAATTATTTTTATTTTATTTATTTGTGGATTTCTTTATTTGCTTATGTTTGTATTTAATTTGAACAGTCGTCAAAAACAGGATGTGTATTTTTATTAGAGTCGCAAGGACTTATGATGACATGTTTTTATTATTATTATTATTTTTATTATTATTATATTTATAATACTTTTTAAAAGAATCTTTTATATCAATATTCGATAAACAAGCTTACTGCAGCCTTACTGGCAGCTTGACCAGTTAGGCATTTAACAACTAACAACAATTTATTTCTTTAACTACTGTTGATTAGGCAAGGATATATTAAATTAAGGGGATAGATTTTTTAAAGTGTAATTTTAGAATAAAAATATTAGCAGAGGCTGTCGCTGATGTTGTTGGCGCTGCCACTCGAGTTCATCTCATTTTTCGCTGGGCTCGGCGAACGCATTTGTGTGCGGGCGCTCGTAAGTATGCAACTATATTTGTGTTTTTGCGGTTTGCTTTTATATTTGTGCAGTGCGCACACACGCACACACACACACACACACACACCCACACATAGAGTCGTTGAGCAGAGTCAAATGCATGTGCACAACATTCCACAACATGTCAAGCGGAAGTGAGTGTCTTTCATTTTTGTTTGCCCTGTCCCCCAGTTCGCATATACATACATATATCTTGCTCAGCTCAGCTACCTATCTCATGTGTCCTCCAGCTCAGCACATCCTTACGCCCTTATCTCGCAGCTTCTTCTACGTTGTCTTTTATTTTGCTCGCATCCATCGCTGGTCGCTTACTGTTAATTAAAAATGGGGCGCCTCAGAACAGCAGCCAGCAGGCAATGGCAAAGCGTGTGGGAGATGTGTTAAGGAAGCTAAGGAAGAAGAAGGAAAAGAAGTTGAAGCAGCAGCAATGGGCGACACAGGCGAACGCATCGTATGAGTATTTTAATTAGTTTGCATAATTATGTGTGGCAGCCTTCAAAGCCGCCCACGCAGCCCACAAGCGGTTTCACTTTGACAGCTTCACAAATTTACAACAATTTCTTTAAGCTTTAACAACATTCTGATACAAGCTATCTGTGTACGTGTGTGTGTATTTTATTTTTTTTTGCTGCCAAGGACATTGCGTCTTCAGGCCATGCATTTTATTGTTGAGTTTATTGATGTTTGTCATATAATTTCTCTGCCCTTTCGCCAACTCTATCGCGATCTCTTTCGCCCAGCCTTAACTTTCTTTTATAGCAGCTTTATGGGACCCTCCCCATTGCAGCTCCCTTTACTGCATGCGTGCTCAATGGGGCATATGCATAAGCTCGCTGCTTTCGATACTTTCTTACAATTTTAGTACACGTCCCTGGCAAAAACCCTTCCCTTCATCCCTTCCTCTGCAGCAGCAACAATCCTCGGCAGCAAAGGCAACAAATTGAATTTGAATAACGCGCCATAAAAAAACGCTTTGAAATACGAAGCGTTGCGATTTGTGTTGCCTCCCGTTTGTGGCAATGTTGTAACAATATTACAAAGATGTAATATTATAAGAATGTGTGTAAGAGCACTTTGTATGCACAAAAAAAGTTAATAAAGTCAAATAAAAAATACTTACTATTTTTTAAATATTCCTTCTGTTATTTTTTTAAAAAGAGCAACCACAAAAAAATTTAATTTTAATTATTAACTGAAATTTTATTTAAATATATATTTTTAATATCAAAAGAAGTCGTTTAAAAAAATATGTGGAAACAAATATGTATTAAATGTATTAAATATCTCAATTTTTAAAACTCATTTTAATTCTTTTAATGCCACAAAAAGCTGTTATAAAGTTTTTTTTGTCGACGACAGAGTAAAAATGTTAAAAAGTATTTGCAAAAAATTCCCTTTAATAGAAATGTGAATATTTCCAAACAAACAACGTATTTTTTTCGGACCAAAGCTTGATAATAGAAAAAAAATACTTAACATATTGTTTGTTGTTTGAAAATTAGTTTTTTAAAGCTAATTCAGCATCGAGGAGAATGAAAGCAGCATATGCTGCAGGGCAAAAAAACAACAACAATTGACAGCCCATTAAACTTTAATAAGCAACAAAAAAAAACAATAAAATAGATGCAAAATTTTCATAAATGAAAGCGACAACAAAAAGCAAAAATAAAAAATAGCACAGAAAAAACTATATAGCAATTAACTATTTTAAACCGATAAGGTAATCAAACCTGCATTATTTATGCATTGCCTGATGTACAATAATATATATATATGTATATATATATATATATATATATATATATTTTGCTGGCTGACTGTGTTAATAGAGTGGGCAAAAAATCTGTTTGTGCCAGTGCCGCATAATTAATAGAGCATAAACAATGACAATGAAGCCGACACAAAAAAAGCGCTTCAACAATTCAATTGATAGTGGATTAAAAACTAAACACAATTCGTTAATTTTAAATGCTTAATTAAAATTTATGCACATTTAAATTACATGGCCAAGTTGAACAAAATGATCGTATGATAAAAAAGACAAAGAGATTAAGTATAGAAGATGTACATAAACAATTTTTGAATTTTTAACAATATTAACAAGGCTATAGTAGAATTGAATAGAAAAGAACTTAGAATTTTTTCATGCTGACTAAAAGTAAATAAAATATATGGTCTAAAAGATGCCATCTATTCAAAATCAAATTTTTTTTCCCAAAATTTATGTACCACATTTTTATTTTTATTTAATTTCTTTTACAAACAATATTGTTTACTTAATTTTATTATAAATTTCAACTATCAAGCATTTAAATACTTCATGAGCACATTTACAATTTAGCTACACATATCTTATTCAATTCAATTTCGTTCGCAATTCACAAATTTCTTTTCATTATATTCCAATCAAAAATTCATATACTTTCAAACTTGGGCCAGGGAATAATCAACAGCTTTCGAATACTTCAATTTGGCAATGCAATTGTCAGGTGCGTTGTCAATTGATTCCACCTGGACAAGCGTCTCGTTTTATCTATGAATATGAATGATTCACAAGATAAATTGAAAGTGCCACGAAGCGAACGAAATGAAAAATAATCAAAAAAAAAAAAAACGAAAATGAAAATGTAACGTAAAAAGTTTGCCGCAAAACAATTTCTTGATATTTTCCTTCCACTTTTGCTGTCAATATTAAATGTATTGTCATTGCAACAATATCACTATGGGAGGTGCCAGCACAAGTGGGCGTGGCACGTGCGTGCGTCCTTGTCACTAAACTAGTCGCTGTTGAGACGCCTTTGATCTCGATGACGTTGTCAACGCTGATGAAGCGCAATTTCTCAACAAATTTTCGAACATCATCAATTTTTTTTTATATATATTTATATATTGTGTTATCACGAAACATTGTTGTTGTTGTCTCCGCTTTGTTATTATTGGTATCTATTTGTCAATTTGTCCGTCAATATGTGCACACACAAATTTGCCACTTTGCCAAGGGGCGATGATAAAAGCAATTCATAGATGAAGACAATACATTTTTTTTTTGTGTTGGAAAATATAATAAAGAGTATACCTGAGCTAAATTGTTGAAATTTGAATGTGAATTGATAAGGAAAAATTGTCTAATAAAATAAATTGGCATCAATTTTGCAAAAATACGAAATATGACTTCTCGTCTAATATTTATATAATAATATTATATTGGTTTATAAAATATTGTTAAAGCTGTGATGTAAGATTGAACTAAACTGCCATGTCTAATATGGTAAAATTAACGCCATATATAATTAAGTATAAATTCCTTATCAGCCACCAAACTAAGCTATGAAAATTATTTATGAACAGCGACCTCGCGCTTGGCTGCTTGGCAGCTGTAGGGCTTGTGTAGACTGCTGCTAATAACAGCAGCCCAGCTGCCACGCCCAGATGGTAGCGCCCACAATCATGGCACTTCAGCGTGGCTAAAAACTTGCAGCACGCATAAAAGTATGCAACATGTTTGCAGTTTGTTGCAAGCGCAGCAGAGCAAAGAAGTTGCCAGTTTTAAGTTTCACTTTCGGGCCCAAGTGAATTTATGCGAGCGTAGCTGTGTGCGTGTGTGTGTGTGTATGTTGCCTTAAGGTGCACATAACAGTTAAGTAATGGTTAAAAACTTTGTCGGGCGCGCGGCAACCGCCGTCGAGCCAGCTCCATGCCACCAGGTAGACTTAATGTGGCACGCATATAACAAGCTATGCGATATAGAAAAGTTACTCACACACACACACACACATACACACACTAACTCACACATACACGTGCACACATTTGGCTAACAATGTGCAAGTTGTGCAGTGTGGGCGTGGCCTAAGCTGCTCTGTGCGCAACTTTATTAGTTGGCCACCTTTTGGCTTTAGTTAAAGCCCTGGGACCGAATGTCGGGCTCACCAGTTTCCCTTGATTATGAAAAACCCTCCGCACATAACTGTAATCAATTTTCTTGCCATAGCCATAGCTCGCCAGCAATTTAAATATTTAATGCTGTACGCCGAAAACTTTGCCAAAACTTTATTCTTCGCTCCTTTTTTTTTGAGTTCCCAACTACTCGTAATTAGCCAAAAAACTAAGCACTTAATTCTTTCGTTGGTATAAAAAAAGTGAAGCTGCAAATAAAATCATAGTCGAAAATTTAATGAATGCAATTTGCAATAAAACGCATAAGAAACGAAAAGTCGAAAAGTTTTTCGTTTCATTAATGAGCTGATAAAAAAGGAGAGCACCAAATAAAAAACTGGAGTTAACTACGAAGTGCGGGCTAATAAAATAAATGTTCCGACAGTTCGGACACTATCAACTTATTTTTTGAAGGAGTAATTGCAACTTCAACTTGCGTTGTATAAATAAAAATACTTAACTTATTTAAACTTTTGTATCTTAATAAATACCTTATGTTGTAAATAATGAATACGTATGTCAATTGATGTTCCTTTTGTCTTTGACATAAAGACAGCTTTTGTGTTGTAAGAATATATATAAAAAAAAAATAACTATTTATAACTAAATACCCAGGGTATCAGCAAAAATAAAAAACATACTAAATAAGCAAGTTGAAAGCTGCTTTTCTAAACAAAACGCACCCAAAAGGTAAGTCGCAAGTCTAAAGAAAACAGCTCGAAAAAAGATGTAAAAAATGCAGAAAAAAATTTGGGTAATGCGTATTTTTGAATTACTTTTTTTTGTAGTTCTTAAAAATATATATAAGTGAATATAAATATATATATATATATATAAAGAAAGTTACAAAGGAAACAACTTTTGTTATAAAGCATGTCCTGTGGCAAATTCTTTTCTTTGGCACTTTTTTGCACTGACCCACGCAGCCACCCAAAGCGACCAAATGGACGAGAGAAACACTCGGGCTTGTTCTTCTTCTGCTGCTTCTTTCTTTTGCATGACTTCATCTTGGTATTTTTTTATTTATTTTTTGTATTTTTTTTTTAATTCTTTTGGTCTCCTTTCCGCTTTCAACGAATTAAATGGCATGAAATTAAAAGTTACTACGAGCATTTTTGTGCTGCATTTGCAGGAAAACGTGAGAAATTATAAGCACAAAAAAAAAGGCGAGATGTGAGCCAAAAGGAAGCGACAACATGCGAACCAAAAAGAAAATGAAAAAAAAACGATGATAAAATATGAAAGAAAATACAAAGGGAAAGCGAATGAAAATGGGGGCAAAAAGACAACAGGCAAATCTGCTTAAATGTCCTGGCGAATCGTAAGCCTTTCATTTCCTTTCCTTTTACGCTGCTCACCATTCTCCGGCTTCCATTTGCCTTGGGAAGCGCAAGTAACTTGGTTTGTTTGCTTCACAACTGCCCCTTTCATACAATATACTCCATAATAAATATATATATGTATTTTTATTTATATCCACAAGTATTTTCGCAAACCTTGCGGAAAACAACAAAGTTATGAAGACGCAAAATATATTTATGACTTATTATTGTCGAGTAATGGCCAAGCGGAGGTCTCGAGAGCTGCAAATTGGTCTGGGACTTGACGAGCAACAAGCCATTAGATGCCCTCACAGAAGAAACTGTCAGAAATAGAAATTGTAACTTATGAAAATGTTATTTAAGTTACGCTATAAATTTTAATATTTCAAAGCCTCAAAACAACACATTTATTATAAATGCAAGAAAACTTATATTTATAAATAATTAAACAAGTTGATCCAAATTGGGTTTTTTCCAAAATATTTCCATCTTAAACAAAAATATCTACAAATCTTCTGTTCATCGTTAGCTTACTTAAATTATATTTGTTTTCCATTTTTTAATATTGTAAGCCTTAAAAAAAAATAAAAAAATGAAAATAAACTTATAATTTATATATTTTTAAATAGCTAAAAAATAAAAAAAATTTCTTTTATTGAGAAAATACGAGTTTAATTTTAAAATTTATGTATTTTTCTATGCATCGTCAGTTCCCTTTAAACTACAATTGTTTACGCTATTAAAACATAAAACATTCAACCAAAAACAAAAACGGCTGCAATTAATTTCAAAATTTTTATCACGCGTTTTGCAGTTTTTGTATTGTTGTTTAAATCCTTTGCCAACTAAACGCTCGATGTTTGTATTTTTAGTAATATCCTGGCATTGTTCCCTTTTATTTTTTTCACTGTATTTTAGTTTTATTTTTTATGTATAGCGAGCCTCAAAATGCACTTTTTCAATCATTTACTGATAGATTTTTCGTTGTGGTTCTATTGCCAGCTTCTGGTCGAATAAGCTTGGACGGACATAGGTGTAGGGGCTCGGCAAACACACACACACACACAAACACACACACAAACACACACATACTCATCTATATATAGTTTCAAAGTGTTGTAAATATTTGTTTTACAACGTTGTTTGCACTTGGTGAAATTTGCAACCATTTTTTATGGGCCAAAAACTGACGTTGGTTGGAATTGCGTTTTAGCCCGAGAGGAGCAAAATTCAAGGGTATTAAAGGGGGTGTTGGAGCTGGGGGATCGTTTGAATATGGGTCTCGTAACTGTTATTGAACTGAGAGGCGGCGGCTGGTTTATTTATTTTCGGCTGCATTTTGACGTGGATTTAGGGCGAGCTATTTTGTTAGTCGTCTCACTAATATTAGATGAGCCTCGAACTGACTATATTTAATACCCCGCACTCGCATAGAGTGGGGTATGCAAACATTGACAGGGTGTTGAAAATAAAAACTTTGACTTTTTATCAGAAATTGTGTTTCTTTTGTTAAGTCTGCACAACAATTAATTCAAGCACGTTATACTCTCAGTTTACAGGGTATTTTATAGGCATATTTTGTCTACTTGACTCTTTGTTTTATGCGTCTAAATTCGATTGCGTAACGTTTCTAAAAGTAATTGCACTAAAATTCATATGGAATATGTAAGAAATCAATATCACAATGGTTAAAGATGACCCCCCTCAATGGGTGAACCCCCCTCGGCCATGATTGTGCAATCCCCTTTGCTGTTGCTAATGGTTGCTGGGCAATTTGATAATGCGCAAAGTCCACACAGTTTAATTGAGTTGGGTTATGGGGGTGGCAAAGGGAACAGGGATGGGGCTGAGGTAGATGTGAAGGAAGAGGTGGCGGTAGAGGTAGTCCTAGCCCAAAGCTGTCAGGCAACTAAGGCTAAGGCAACGTTTGCCTGCGCCTAATTGCATTTACGCTAATCCAATAGATTAAGACGCATCTGAAGGCAGCAACTGAGGCAGCAGCATCAAGTTGCCTTTGCCTGTTGCAAGTTGTCTGCTGCCTGCTGCCTGTTGACTGTTGCCTTTTGCTTCTTGGCCCTGTAATGCAATGCAAAACAATAACAAAATTATGCTGCCCGCAGCAGCTGACAAGCTGTCAGTTGAGTTGACCTCAAAAGGGAGCCCAGCTGGAAAAAAAATATACACAAGCAACTCGTGCATTTCCCCCTGATATTTATACCCTGTAAAAAAAAGCACTATTTGCATTTGTGTTCTTTAAAGAAAATTATGGAATTTAAGATACATTTATTTATTTTTCGAATATGTTTTTTATGGGTCTTAATGTATTCTTTAGCTATTTGTAAATTGTTGATTTAATTAGCGCCTGGCTGCAAATCATGCATAAATTATTAATTGCGTATTTGCCACAAACTGTTTTTAAGCAATTTACGGCGGGGGCACATTTGGGACGTCGCCATTTTGGCTAAATAATTATATGTTGACATGACATTTATTTGACTTGCATAAATTAGCCAATTAGTTGAGTGGCGCAAATGAAGTTAGCTCGCTGGCAACAGCAACAGCTTTCACAGGTGTGAAAGTCAACTATGTGTGTGTGAGTGTATGTGTGTGTGTGAGTTGTGTGTGTGTTCCCCACACCATCATAAAAGTTATACACGCAAGCTGCGCGTAATGTGCTAAACAAATTGAAGTATGGCAAAAGTTCGCAATTGTTTTGAAGAATTTGCGTGGCTTAAGAACTGAAAGACGTCGAATTTGTAGTTGCTTCATTACGTTTTCAAATGCTAAACGGCTTACTATGTTTTAAAAGCTTAGTTTTATATGTATTAAATATAAGGCAATTTACTTAAATTTTTTATATGCGCAGTTCGTAAATATAATATATATTATTACACCTAAACAATCTTAGATCAACACAAAATAAAATAAAAATATATATTTACAGTTTATGCATGCTCAATTAAAATAAATAAATTTTGTAATAATTATTTTGATTAACTTAAATACATATGTATTAGTTAAGAGTTGTCTTTATAAAGCTTCTCCAACTTAATTTGTCTCTCTGTCTTTCTGTCTAACTGGCTGTCAACTGTCTGTCAGCTTGACAAAGCAGCTGGCAGTTTAGGCAGCTGTCGTTGGGTGGGGGGATCAGCCAACTGAAATCGAATGGTACGCAATGCAATGCTGGGGCAGAAAGGTGAATGCACAATCAACCATTTTGGACACAAGTGCAACGCCGCGTATACGCAATGTAGCTGCCAACTGTGCACGAACGATGCGAACAAGCGCCCCCCGCCCCCATCAAAAGCCACGCCCACACATTTGCCAGACCAGACGCTTGTCATCATTAGATTAGAGTGTGTGTGCACACACACACACACACACACACACAGGCACACACATACACACACAGGGAGACAAAAATTAAACTGTTGGGCGACTGCGTTTTGGTTGTCAGGATGTGCGTTAAATTGTAAAACAACACAAAGCGTTTGGGCTGAAGGATGTGGCTAAGGATGGGCATTGGCTGGAACTGTGGTAGGGTGTCGTAGGGTGTCGCAGGGGCATTCGGATTTGGCCCAGCTGGCTGTCTGCCGGGCATTCTGTTGTCATGCTGTGGCCAGTTTTATTTTTGCGTATTAGACGCTGCTATTTTGTGCTTATTGTTTCCACAGAAGCAACCGCCAACTCCCTATTCCCTATCCCCGCCTCTTGCCCTCCCCCTGGCTCCGTCAACATGCCCGCCCATTGGAAAAATTTGCTTGCTGCTTTTCGAAAATTGTTAGCCCTGTTATTTTTCGGTTGTTTGGGTTCTTGGTTGCTGTTCGCATTGTCAGCTCATTTGTAATTTTTGCGCTACGATTTTCAAATTAAGCAACCGGAAATGAGCTGACATTTTGCCCAGTGTCCTGTTGTCATGGATGTTGTTCTTATTGCTGCTGCTTTTGTTGTTGTTGTTGCTGTTGTTGTTGCTGCTGTTAGCCTGGCATTGGTTTAACAACACTTTATTGTATTCAGCTGCATTTAAAGTTGTCTGAAGCACATTTGCTGTACTTACATGTTGGCCATTATGACAATATTAATATTTACATTTTGCCAGCTATTGTCCTGCCATGCATCGTATCCTTTATCTATATATATAGACGTGTGTGCATGTGTGTCCTTACTGCACACATGTTTCCTTTCTCTTGTCGTATGCATTTTGTATTTTCTTGTTTATTGCTTTATGCGGTGCTCTTTCCTTTCAAAATAGTTGTCAATATGCTTCGCATAACTCGGGCTGCTTTTCATCAGTTGATCCTTCATCGTTCACATTGTTTTCATTATTGTTTTCAAGCTTGAATGGTCGTTGCCACTATTGCAATTAAGCTTATAATCTCTTTATTTATTCTATGCTAAGTATTTAATTATGTTTTTCATTTATAATTAAAATTTTTCGCGTTGGCTTTTGAAAAAGCTTGGACTACGTAGATAAATTAAGTTGTTTGCTTCCTCTTAGCAACACTTGTCTGCTTTAATTAAAAATTATTCTATAAAAAATATTCTAAATTGGATTTTCTCTTCTAGTTACCATTTCCTATATAAATATTCATTTTTCCTTTTTATATATTCTATAGCAAAACAAATATGAATGTTTTACGTAGTCCATATAATGAAAATTATGGGCGTTTCAAATGTTAAACTATTGGAAAATATGCATTTAATGCTTATTCTTAAGATAATCAAGATATCTTGGCACAAGCCTGACTCAAGCAATAAAAAACATAAATATTTTTAAACTATTTATGCAAAATACATCCTTTTCTAGATCTAGTTACCATTCGTTTCAAATGTAGCTTGTTAACATAAGCTAACTATAACATACTCTTAACATTACACAGAACTGTTAACGTTAAAATATATCCAACGAGGCACAAATTCGAACTGAAAAGCTTTCGCCAATTACATCACACTCTATCACAGTCAGCTGTGCGCTGCGCTCACAAACGACACGAAGACGAAGCGCCGACCGACTGTAAAGTGCTTCGGTTACTTTCGTTGAGTTGGCGAATGCTGCTTCGGGAGAGCGCGTAGGGCACACGAAGCTGACAGCATGGCTAAACAGCGCTGGCGACAGCGTCGCGCTGCCGGCGACGGCGACTGCGACAGGCAGAGGACGACAGCTTCCTGCTGCTGCTTCAGTTACGTTGATAATGTCAAAACGTTTGGTTCGCTGTGCTGCTGCTGCTGCTGCTGTCGCCGCTGATGCTGCTGCTAACGCTGCTAACGACGCTGCCACGCAAGGACAACAACACGCCAACACGACAACAACAGCGCCAGCAACGACAACGACAACGCGCCTGGTGCATAAATAACCAATTTAGCGAACGGCAACAATTAACAAACAATACATTGTAAATTTACATTTGCAGTGAGAAACAAATGAAAAAAAAATATCATACAAACAACAACAACAAAGTTGAATAAATACATTTAAGTAACACAAACAAATGGATAAAATGCAGCCCAGGGCAAGTGTCAGAAATTGTGAGAATTAATATTTCACTAGAGATTTGAGTGCCTGGCAACAAACGGGGCAAAACTTTTTTGGTTTTTACAACATTTGATGCGTTACTTTTTTTCCTTTATTTTTGGGGCCAAAAAACACAGTGTTATCCCAGATTCCTTTACTGTTTTTTTGGCGTTGCGCGTAAAATTATGAAAAATATGTGAAAAATGCACAGCAACAACAACGACAATAAAAACAAGAACGTCAACGAGCACAAGTTAAAACAACAATTTTCGGGCACTCACGTAGGAAAGCACGGTCCGGTTTTAGTCTCGGTCTCGCTTTGGGTCTGAATACCGGTCTCAGTCTCAGTGTCGGTCTCAAAGTTCAAATCCCACGTCGACGTCAACGCCGTGTTTTCTCTGTGCGTACACTTGTGTGTGTTGGTGTGTGTATTTGTGTGTTGGTGTGTGCCCTTTTACACAAGACTGCAACTAGCGACCGTTGTGTAACATTGTAACGTGCTAAATTTCTTAATTTATGGCCACAGACAACAAATAATCAAGAGCAACAACAACGAGCAACATAACATTTGATATTTGTTATGCCCCAAAGGTGAGCTGCAATCAGAATAAGTTTTCGATTTTAATTTAAAATCTGATCCACAGAATCAGTATAAGAATTCTCAATCTGAAGTAATAATCTCGTCAACAAATCGTATTTATACTAACTTTAAAATACAGATAGGTTCTTCTTCTAAAAAGAAAATAAAAAACTCTAAGCTTTCGTTTGAAGTCAAACTTGAAACAACTAAAAATTGTTAAGGCTGAAAAAAATCAGGTCCCTTTAGAATAACTTTTAAGCCATCTATTGATTAAAATATTGCAGAAATTAAACAACTAATACATATATAATATTTATAATAATAATAATAATAATATAAGAATCAAATTAATAAATTAATATAACAACAACTATAAATTATAATAGCATTTAATTTATTGTTGCAAGCTCTCTAATGCAACAAAGTACCAAAATTATAAATATTTTGATATAATCAACTATAGATCCTGCGAGTTTGTACTGTGAATTGTGTTATTCAAAACTCGAAACGATATGGGATTCAATTGTATATGGGCAACAGTACGTATGAGTGATAAACAATGACTGTGATTAATGTAGACTGCTATAATTTGTTAGAGAGAGAGACAGAGAGGCCAACTTGTCGTATGCGTAATATGCAAGAAATTAATTTCCTAAATAACAGAGGACAAACATTTGGCAACTTACGCAAATTGAAATCATTTGAATGCCACATAATATCCCAGACAGCAAAAAATTTCTTGGGCTATGCACAAACTAAATGCAACAACTTTGTTGGACATCAGATAATGACATATTTCCCATTAAATAAATGATCAGCTGTTTGTGCAATGAATAATTTGTAAATTTAATTCAATATTGTATGAGACAAGTTTAAGATATAAATGCATTTATTATGTCCAAGTCGACAATAGTTTCAATCAGCTGCTGGAAATGCTTCCCAAGTTTTCATTAAGTCAAAAAAACGTTGACATGCCGTTTTGCAGTCGTTCATACTCGAAAAGACTTTGGGATAACATTTGTCGCCAGGTTCCAGAGTTTCACACATTCCATTTCCATAGTAGAACTTTGGCACATTTTTATCATAGACATGACAATCGCTTGAACTTATTTTGTCCATATCACTGGAGCAAAAACATTCGTTACATGTGTAAATGCCAAATACTAAAATTAAAACGATATCAAAATAATATTTTATTTCTTGTGCGAGTTGAGTTTTTGATATTTACCCGCGGGCAAAGTGATAAACAACAGTGAGCTGAACATATTTGAAAAATGAACTGTGAAAATGTATTTAATTCAAATTGGAACCAATTGCAATCTAATTAGAAATGCGATTGGTCACGCTGTCAGATTGGCTATAACTGAGTTACAGTGGTAACAATTGCTGATTTTCTTAATAAATAAAGAAGATATTCGTATTAAATTTAATAAAATAAAATTAACTAAATTCTCGCATTCCTTTAACTTTTAGTTTTTGTAGCATTTGTTACAAAAAATTGTTGTGTTCAATTTTCTGTGAGCCACCAAATTTTCCCTTCTCAATTTGTCAATTGCTAAAAAAAAAATATCAAAAAAAATATAACAATTAAACCACAGAAAAATACACCAATTAAAGCCCCTGACCTACTTTAATCTACAATACATTCTTGTGAACGGACGACAACAAAAAATGCGCTCACATTTTTTGAATATGCATTTTTTTGTGCCATTTTTTTTTTTTGAAATGTTGCCGGCATGTTTTTTGCTAGAACTCTTTTTGTTTTCTTGCTGTTTGTTGTTGCAGGAAATTTTTATTTTTGGGGTAAACCCGCAAAACAAGCAATTTGGGCTTCAACCGCGTTTGCCATTGTTTTTAACCCTATAGAAAGAAGCATTTTTTTTCGGTCGCAAGTTCGAATGTTAAATAATTGTCATTTTGCGACATTGGCAAAAATGTGTTGTGCCAAAAAAAGAAAAATATATGACGCACACAAATTTATTGAGCTGAAAAATATGAAAAAGATTCCTTCACACTTTAATAGAACGGGCCGAAACAGCCCCACTCCCAGCAGCAGGCGCAGTTGTTGGCCGTGTAGTAGAAGGGCGGACAGTTGCCGCACTCGCAGCAGCCGCAGCGCTCCATGCAGGGCAGAACGGGGCCGCAGAGTCCGCTGGTCAGGCGATAGGAGACGGTGCCGCATGGCGCCTGACCGCAGCAGCGGGAGCCGCAGCAGGTGCCGTCGCCGCACGGGCCGCACGGGCTGCCGCAGCAGCTGCTGCCGCAGGCTGGTCTGCAGCAGGGGCCGCAGCAAAGGCCGCGGCACGGACTGCAGACCGAACCGCAGCAGGTGGATTTGCAGCAGGGTTCGCAGCAGGGCTTGCAACAAGGTCCGCCGCAGGGTCCGCAGCAGGATTTGCGTCGGGACGAGCAGCCCATTAAAACGCTCTTCGACACACCTGTTGCGATTTTTCTTAGCTGCAAAACTTTTCCAAATGGGCCACGCAAAAAATGTGCTAAATATGACAGGCAATTGGCAGCTGCCGCAATTTTATTTAGCACCTTTTTTGCCTTCGTTTTGCTTTTTAATTTGTCAAGTGTTTGTTTTCATTTAAATCTATCCAAATATATGAAGCACATGACATTAATTGCCAGGTTAGCTTTGAATACTTGTGCTAGCCAAATAGTTGTCAGCCGACCACAAAACTTCACCTCTTGCCAACTCTGGCCAACTATTAAATTTCATTTAAATTTTGTACTCGTATTTGGCCTTGCGGTCGCCCATTTGGCTTTGGCCAAGACAACTGCATGCCGCCGGGCCACGCCCACATTGTGGGCAAACCACACGAGTGTGTCGGTCGACCCGCATTCAAAGGACGAGCTCGGGGAGCTTTCCTTTTTTTTTTGTGGGTTGGTTGGGTCAGCGGGGCTAATGTAATTGATTGTCTGGGCCTGGCTGAGCAAAGACCTGAAAGTGCAACACGGCGAGTGCGAGAAAAAAAAAAAGTGTAGCAAAGCTGGTCTAGTGCTCCTTCTATGTGTGTGTGTGTGTGTGAGTGTGTGTGCGCGAGATTTTTGCATACCAACTGCGTGTGAACTGCACAGTGGTTTTAAACTTATCAGAAACTCACTTTCTTATCACTTACAATTTGAGAAAGTGTTGAAAAGTTTTGGCGTTGCTTTTAAATTTAAATTTCTTATTAAAATAATTGATGAAACTTTATATATAAATATATATATATTTGATTGTAAGCAATCCTTATGAAAAGAATGTTAATTTAAATTTCGTTATCCTACCAATTAACTAGACCTTTTATTAGAAAAAATAGTTGTTGCTACTGCAACTCAGATAAATTAAACGAATGCTACAAAAATTGGCACTTAATAAAATACTTCAAATGTTTTTTAAATATCTTTTTAGGTTTACTGCAAATAAAATAAATTTCTTGATTATTAAATAAAATGATGAATTCATCAATTGTGTATAATGTATTATAATAAATATATCAAAAATGTTTATATATTTATTACACCAATTAACTTGACCTTTTTTAAGAAAATATAAAAAATTGCTAATATGGAAAATATATAGAAGATAAAAAAAAATTGAAAAAGGTTAATGCTAAGCTACTCAATAAAAATATATAATTATAAAAATAATCATCACAAAATTGACATTTTGTAAAGTACTAAAAAGTACCTAAATTTCTTTCGAATATGCATATAAAAAACCCTTTTTTAACTATTTGCAACCACTGTGCTTGGGTGTTGGATTAATTTCACTTTAGCTTCCACTGTTTTTAGCATATTTTTCTTCCCGACTTGGTTTTTTTTTTTTGAGCTTTGTGCGAGATTTTCGTGGATTTCAGCAGGGCTTGGCGAGATTTGCGAAATGGGCTTGGCTGGCAACGGTTGGTTTGCCCAGCTGCCTGGTTTGGTTGCCTGGTTGCCGTGGCAGCTCTCGAGATTTCAATTGTAACAAGTCGGCGGCGCTGGGCATGTCAACAGCTGTCGACGACGACGCCGACGACGATGTCTGTCTATGAAAATGGATTTCAGTTCAGTTCCCCTTTCGGCCCGAGCAACATCTAACATCCTAGCTGTGAATTTCCCGTTAGCGTTTTAAGGGCTTCAACTTTGGGTGTTAACTAAAAATTCCAGGCAACAATTACACTCGTCCTTTTTCTGACCAAAGTCCTATTTAGCCAGAGCCATGTGCGGAGGATGGGCCTGTGCCTCCTACAGCATCGCCTGCAACAATCACCGTTTGTCCAATATGCGCTACACGGGACGCTGCTTTGCGCCCACGCCCTGCGGCCTCTTTGACAGCTGCTCGGCCTACTGTGGGGGGTGTTAGCAAAATTGTCAAGACCGTCCAATCAACTGGTGAGCTTTTAAAAAAAAAAGTTGGCTTTGAAATCATGGCTGACATTCAAATGTAAAAGTAGTACATTCAAATCGCCAGCACAACACAAACATTTTACATTTTCAGGAGTAAGTTCACAAAACAAAAAACCAGAAATTTAATAATGTGAATACCAATAAAAATCCTTTGCCTTAGCCAAAAACAATCCATAGAAAAAAATGTGCGGCGGCTGGGCTTGTGCCTCGTACAGTTTGGCATGCAACAATCCACCGTTATCGACACTGCGCTACACGGGGCGAGAGTTTATACCGACACCCTGCGGGCCGCATGACAAATGCTTTGCCGAGGACAAGAGCAGCAGCCGCAACAACTGCATGACACCGCAAACTGCAATCGCCGAAACGAATCCCTGCTTGGATCTGGCCAAGGCTGAGAAGCCCAAAGACTCCGATGCCAGCAAACGGGCCAAAGATAGTTGGATAATGGCACTGGAGAAGATCAAGTCCAAGCCGGAATAGACGATTGCAGTCTGTCAATAGGAAAAAGAAATCGTACCTCAAGCAGAATGATTGACAATATTTTAATTTAAATAACCCAGTTTAAAATAACCCGAACATCAATAAATGTTATTATAGTAATAGTATATATATTTCCCCATTTAGACAGGGTCCACTTTTAAAAATTTTTATTTATTATTTATTTATTTTTCCTATAGGGGAAAATTGCAAAAATTATATATCCCCATTTTAAAAATTTATAAGAATTTAGTTTTGTATATTTTCCAATGGGAGAAAAGAGTAAAACAATTTGGCTTATTTGAGAAAGTTATATTAAAATTAAGGTATAGTAAGAACACTACAATATCCTATTTTATTTTATAATTTATATGTATAAAAAAATAAAATCACTTCCAAAATTTACAGTCTTTTTAAAAAATGTTTTTTTTTGTATAAGAATTTGGCTATTTTTATTTTCCAATTGGAGAAAAGAGTGAAATAATGTTGCAGATATTTTAATACAGCATTGCTCACTTGGGAGAGTTAATTTAAAAGTACTGTATAAACAATATCCTCTATTCTTTTAAATTATATATAATATATATATTATATAAATTTAAAAAAATATTCCATTAAAAATTTATATTTTTATTTTCATATTCAAGAAAGTTTACCAAATATACATAGCAATTAAAAATAGTGTAGTATATAGTATCCAGTATAAATGCATTTATTAACATGTATTGGAATTTTCAAAAAAAAGTAAAACAGCCAAAAAAAAAAATGGTAGGGAAAAAAATGTTCGCCGTTTTCCTACGCAAGCAAACAGAATTATTACTATTGTCAATAGTGAAACGTTCAAGTTGTTAGTTCTTTGATGGGGCTAGTAAAAGGGGCCAAAACATCCACATTCTCCGCAGCCGCAGCACCTGTTCGGAGGACACGTCCAAGGACCACAAGGTGGACAAGGGCCGCAGCAGCAATTTGTGTAGTTCATGGCAGGCAAAGCGGGGCCAACTGGACCGTAGGCCAGGGCATATGAAACGCTTCCACAAGGACCGCAGCACATTTTCTTAAAAAACAAAAATTATATTAAATAATAAATGACTTTTCGTATATTTTTTAAAAAACTCACCAAAGGTTTAGGTGAAGAAAATTGCTTGCGTTGGGAAGGCGAGCGAAGATTTTTTTCAGCTCAGAAATAAGTTTTTTTTTGAGTAACTGTTAAGGCGACAGACGAAACTTGAATAGTGATTTCAGCTGAGTGTAGTCTAAACAGTAAGTTCTAGAAGGAATTTCATTTCATGGCCAACTTGATTTGCGCTCAACAACAACTACAAAAAAAAAAAAATACCAACAAAATATCGATGAAAAGTTTCACATGTCGCACAATCTTTTGCATTTTTTTGTTTTTTGCACAAATTTTACACATCAATGATTTAACACCGAGACGAGCGACAAATAAAAAAGTGAGCAACAACAACGAAAAAAAAAGGAGGAGGAACAGCAATTGCCGAAAGTGCAATACCCTTGCAGACACTTAAAAGTTTTATAACAGTTTAGCTAAAAAATTGACAGACTGCTTTTAAAATCACGCAGCTCCTTGTTGAGTTTTATACGTCTTTACACTTTATTAGAAGCGTTACACGTTTAATGACATAATTAGAATACCCTTTGGCGAGGGTATAAAAATTGAATTTCTCTAAACGAGAAAATAGCGCAACAGTTTCGCCCCTTGGCAAAAATAAGAAATCATTGAAACATGTCTACAAAAAAAAAAAACAAAAAGAAAAAATAAAAGAATATAAAAAAGGAGAGCTCTATAAAATGCCAGAGCAAAGTGGATGGCAAAGGATTTCGCTTACCGTGCCGCCTGCAGCTTGCCACGCCTGGAGTCGACTCTAAAAACTGCTAAAAACTGGGGCAAAGTCGAAGTCAACCCACAGACGGCAGCCATGAAAGTCTATTAGACTCAACGAAGCAACCTTAACGTCATTTCAGCTCGATGGGGGTTAATGTCTATGTGTGTGTGTGTGTGTGTGTGTGGACACGACAAGCTACCTAACTTGTGTGTGTCTCTGTGTGTGTGTGTGTTGTGATTCACAAAAGCTGACAAGCTCATCGATGCCTGAACATTAGCTAAACATAAATTACACAGATGACTGCACAACAATTGAGGCGTTTATTATAATGTGTGTTCACACTTGAAGCTATCAGGACATAGGTAAATTCGGTGGGGCTGTTTTCCGAAGTGGCCCCAAAAAAAAAATAAAATAAAATGCAGACTAAAGATAAAGCATTCAATTGTAGACTTCAGTTTGTTTGCTTTAAATGGAATGGAACAATATGTCAGCTTAGAGATAAGTTCTAAAACATGTTTTCATTTAAATATGCATATTTTGGAGTAGACTAAATATTCTTCGATATCTTTAAACTTAGTCTGTGCAAAAATCGAATTATATTACAAATATTTTGCCAATACAAAAAAAAAATATATAAACTTTATATCCATTTAAGAACTATTTGTAAACTTATTTGGCCAAAACTGAAACAGACTTTGACTGCAATTGCGGGGCTCGTTTTCCCTCTCTCTCTCTCTCTCGTTGTTTCGCTTTCTTTCTCTAGGGTTGCGCCCCTTGAA
Organism: Drosophila lacertosa; assembly: GCA_004143845.1. NCBI lineage: Eukaryota > Metazoa > Arthropoda > Insecta > Diptera > Drosophilidae > Drosophila > Drosophila lacertosa. Next base: position 30,992 of record SCDZ01000239.1, on the reverse strand, counting down.
AAATGGTAGCCCACTTAAGATAATCTCATTGGTGGCAAGCCAAAAAGTTTGCGGCGCGCCGACAAAAAAAAAACACACACATACACACACACAACATAAAAATGTCACCGCAGCAAACAAAGAACACAAAAAAAATACAAAGTAAATAAAAGCAACAGCAGCAAGAAATTCTTACCAAAAAAAAAAAAAAGAAGGTATTTCCTTTTAAATCAAATAGATGTACAAAAATTTGAGCTTAGGTTTTTTTTTAGCTTATTTTTATATTGTGTGCCCTGGTTTTTTACAAGTGGCCGCATTTTGGCCACTTCATTTCAGCAGAGAAACATATTGAGCCGCTGCTGCCACTTGAGTGTGCGCCAAAAGATAAGCGCAATTATATGGCTTCAAATGGAGGACCCGGTCCAGGAGCGTCTGGACCGTAGAGAACTGTATATAAATTAGGTAAAAATCGTAACTTATGTGACGTGGCCTTCATTGAGACAAATGCGGGACAGCTCGAACAGAGCTTTAAGTGCACTTTGTGTGTGTGTTACACCACTTTAAATCTATATATAATATATATATATAGCTTGGCAGATATTGAAAAGGTATCCTTGCATGGCTAGAAAATGCCTCTGAACTTTTGCCATGTCACATTTGTCTTCAAGTGCTCGTTATGGGCAATTTTTGGCAACTGCTTTCGAGTTTTTCGGAGGTTTTTGTTTTCCTGACCGCATGCGTGTGTGTGTGTTTGTGTGTGTGGGCGTGGGCATTTCTCAAGTGCTCTTTGAGTTTCCCTGTGGCATGCCAAGCAAATTATTGCCAAGAAGTGAAACGTTGACAAGTGCCCATTGAAAATGAGATACTCAAGTCGTCAATATTGTGGCTGCCAGCGTTTGGCTGAGGAAATTTAGAGAGCCCACAGATTAAACTAAAAGGGAACGAAACAACGAAACACGTGCCTCTTTTATTAGCTGAATTATTTAAGTGTTTACACAAAAAGCGACGAGTGCTTTTTGATGGCAATTTACTGAGCATTTTCTGGATAACAAGTTGGGAATTAGTTTTCTGAAAAATTTATAAATTTAAAGTTAACTGGAAAAGCTTTGTAGGGGATTAAAATTAGCTTATAGATTTTTAAGAAAATTTTTTAAATATATATTATATATATATACGGACAGCTTAATAAATGCATATTTTCTATTAACCTGAATGCAAATTTATTTAAATTTATTTCTTTATTTAAAAATATACTGATAAATATAGGCATTAAATAGAATAATTTGTATTCTTTTATGTAATTTAGTTTTCATAGCAGCTAATAAATTTTGCTGTTTAAGTTTACTAGAAAAGCTTAGAAGGGGATTAAAATAAGCTTATTGATTATTAAGAAAATTCATTTAAATATAAATGCAAATTTTCTAAATGAACTTCTTTATATACAAATATACCGACAAATATAAGCATTAAATAGAATAATTTGTATACTTTTATAGAACTTAGTTTTCATAACAGCTAATCAACTTGACTGCTTTACTCTTCCAGGAGGAGTTTTTATTGAATCTCTAAATGAATTGCAAAAAATTACTGCATAAAAAAAAATTACCAACGAAATGTAGTCAGCTTTGTTCGCGACCAAATTTTTACAGCATTTTAAAATTTCAAAACTTGTTCGCTGGCTTTTAAAATATAATTTACACCCTCTTCTATCTGTAATCAAAAATTACGTCTAGCCATGCAATCCTTTGCTCAAACCAACTAAATCCAGTTCGCAGCAACTGAAGCGAATTATTGAGTTGGGTTTGCTAGAATCGTGATTTGCTATGGCTTTTTTTTATGTTTTTTTTTTTGTTATTAAATATTATGTGCGTACTGAAAAGAAGTTCAATTTCTTCGTACACTCTTTTAGACTGTTTTTTTTGCTCACCCAAAAATATTATTCGTTTATTTGCACAGCCTCCTCGTCAGAGTCTTTTTTGTGCTTGTTTAGCGGCTGTTGTTGTTGTTGTTGTTGTTGTTGTTGCTGTCGTCTACTTGGCACCGGCGTCGTCTACTTCCCCCACTCCCCACCCCGCATCCCGCTTGGTTAGTTGGGCTCGGTTCCTTTTGGGTTTTTGGGTTTTTGTGCGTTTGCCAGACGCTCGCAATTCGCTTCTCACTTCTCCCGTCTGTCTTCTGTGCGTGGGTGCGTATGAGTGATATTTTTTTTCTTATTCGCTTATATATATATATATATTTCTTCTTCGTTTTTTTTTTTGTAAATGCTGGCAAACATAAAACATCAAATGTAAATTGAAAGTCGTTCGTGTGTGAAACTGAATGTGTCATCAGTTGAAGCGTTTATCATTTTTTACAGCTTTTGGCTTGGGCTCGCTTTAAGAAGTTTTGTGTATTTCTTTTTTTTCGTCTTGTTTTTTTTTTTACTTCTCTTTCTCCCATTTGCCTGGCGTGTCAAGTTGCCTTTCAAAAGCGAGTGGGATGGTGAGAAGGAGAGGGAATGGGGGCGTTGGGCGTGTCTAAGTTGTTTACTGTGCTCCTAGGCAAGGCATTGACTGTGCAATGTTTTGTAAAATTTTTTATTTCCGCACACACGCCCCTCCGCACACACGCCCCCCGCGCCGGCCTTCCCCCTCTCCCGCCTTCCCTCCCCCCCTTCGCTCCACCACACAAACAGACAGCAGACATACGACACATGTGGCAGCGGCATCTTTTGCTGTTTGAGTTTCGAGTTTGCCTGCTTTCATGTAAATATGAATTCAAAGTACTTGAGCGTAAACAACAGCGAAATTCAGAGATTGTCATATGGCTCATTGAAATAGCATACAAAAAAAAATAAAGAAATGCGAAAGTACAAAGCGAAAGTGGGCTCCTTGTAGGCTGTTAACTAAATGGAGGTATTTTCCTTAACCAAGAGAAAATATATTATATATCAATAGGTGAATCTGATAGCTAGTTAAAAGTAATCAAATACGTAAACGGAAACATATATTTTAAAATAATAATTATTTTCAACTATCATCTGCCTTATCAAGACCAATTAGCGGGCTTTTAACTAATCAAGAGGGCGACAAGCTATGATCAAACTCGAGTTAAGCATTAAAATCGGTTTAGTTTTGGCAAAGTTATTGGATTTTGAAATCCGGGAAGAGTACTTTATATGGCTCTTGGGAACTTTACATGTCTAATTTTTTCTCAATTTTTGCGTGATTTTTGACCGAAAAATTGACCCCCTCAGAAATACTTTTAAAGTTGATTTTTATACTAATTAAGGTTCCAGCAATCGATTAAAAATAAAATCAGATAATTCTAAATTTTTCAAAAAATTTTTTTTCGAAATTTCACCAGGGGGAAGTACAGTGTTTTTTTCGGAAAAATGGCGAAAAAACTAAAAATTGAAAAATCAGTGTAATTTAAATGTAGAATCAAGACAGAGGTTAAAATATGAACAAAATGGTATCAAACATAAAAATCGGTTAAGTTTTGGCAAAGTTATTGGGGTTGAAAGTCTGGGAGGAGTATTTTATATGGGATTTGGGAACTTTACATGTCAAATTTTTTCCCAATTTTTGCATGATTTTTGACAAAAAAATTGACCCCCTCAGAAATACTTTTAAAGTTGATTTTTATACTAATTAAGGTACCAGGAATCAATTAAAAATAAATTCGGAAGATTCTAAATTTTTCAAAAATTTTTTTTTCGAAATTTCACCAGGGGGGAGTACAGTGTCAAAAAGTCCAAAAAAAATAAAAAGTAAAAGATGAAAAAAATTTAAATGTAGAATCGAGAATGAAGTTAAACTATGATCAAAATGGTATCAAACATGAAAATTGGTTTAGTTTTGGCAAAGTAATTGGGCTTCAAATTCTGGGAGTGTTTAGAAACTTTACATGAAAATTTGATCCCCTCACAAGTACTTTTAATGTAGCTTTTTATACTTATTTTGATACACGCAATCCATTCAAAATAAAGGCGGCATAACTGTCTACAAAACCTTACGGTGACTTAAAGTCTTTCAAGGGGACAGCAATTTTTACGAATTATTAAAACTTTCGATTTAGCGTGGGACTCGACTGTACTAATTATAATATTGCCATAATTTAATATGTTCACTAAGTCGTTAATTACTTTCAATACTTCAATCCGTTAGCAAATAGAATAATAACAATGACAGCTAAAATATTAGCACAAAAACTAAGTTAGTAGATATTTACAGCTGCTTTTTTTTACTCTATAATGTTTTAACAAATTATTTACAAATTAATTAAAAATTACACAATTAACGAACGCTTCGCTCTCGCTTTCTGCTGGCAATGTTTGTGTGCGCTGCAAATGTCAAACTCAAATACAAACAATTGCGAAAATGCTAAAATGCATTGCAACTGTCAACTGCAGCGACTGTGGCAACAACAATAGCAACAACAACAGCAACAACAACAGGGCCTGCCAACTGTGGTTACCTTCTCAGTTGTTGTTGCTTCTGGCTGGTTGCCGTGGCACTAACTTCATGTCAATCCTTTGTGGCTTTGCCAGTCGTTTAATTTGAATTTAAAATGTTACTTTTACGTTTTTGTTTAGACCCGGACAGCAGCCCCTTTCCCCCTTACCAACTGTTGTTTCTACTGGCACTCATTTTCCACTTATTTACAATTACCACATTTTATTATCCCCACTTGCCCCTTTCCTTCCCCCGCGCCGCTGCATTTACATTTTGCCATTTTATTTACACTCCTGTTTATATTTGTCACACTTTTGTCTTTGTTCTCCCCTTGTCCGTTCACTTGTCCCCTTTCCGGACGTACATTTTTAACTGCATTTTTGTGTATTTGTCAAGGCCCTGAACCTCTCTAACCACAATGCCCCCCACCATTCCCCCCCTCAGTCTTTTTCATTTCTCCCAACACCGCTGGTAGATTTTGATTGTATTTTTGTTGATTTTGTTGCAATTTTAATTACTTTAATGAAAGTTTTAATTGCAAAATAGCAAAAACGCAGATACAGAGCGAAAAAGAGAGCAAGTGAGAGCAGCCCCGTAATGAGTTTCTGCGGTCTAAGAAAGGTTGGCAGCTCCGACAGCAACAACAACGACAACAACGACAACGACAACCAAAGCACAGGAAACAACGAAACAACTCACACAAAATCACTTTGTATTCTAAATTGCTCCTGAAAGGTGCTTTAACGTAAGCAAATGCAATTGATTGATTGGAAAATATTTAAACTAAAGAGTTCTGTTGCGAAAGAATTATATAACTCCAGAAAATTGTAATAAAAATAAACTTAAAAGGATTCAAAGAAAAGGTTACTTAGTAAAATAAATAAAATATATTAAAATAATACTGATATATATTATTATCATTTAAGGATTTCACTTTGACTAAAACTTATTTGTTCATTAAGGAGATTTATTTAAAATAAAAAGATTCTATTTTATTTTATATTTGTCCTAAGAAGTTTATTTTTAAATTCGACTTTAATGTGAATTGAACATATTTAATGAGCTAAGTTAAAATGTAATTGAAATGTTATCGGAATCAAATCACGAATAATATAAACAAAAGGTCCTATAACATATGCACACATGTAATTGCTGTTGCTGTCCTAGCCCTCTGAGTCATCCCAATGGGGGTCTTAGAACAACATCAAAAACATTTCTGCCCACCGCCCTGAAACCCAACGCTTGACCCACAAAGTCGTGCAAGCAAATCAGCACAAAAAAAAAAAAAAAACAGAAAAAAAACACACTCAGAAAAAGGAAAAAGCTGAAGGAAAAAAAATGACGCTGAGAGAAAACGCATGTCATACTTGTCTGTGAGAGAAATCGTTTAAATAAAATATGCACACAATTGTGAGACCGCAAGGCACTGGGAAATGAAATAAGTGAGCCGTGGCAACCAGGCAAAGAAATAAATACAAACTCATAGATATAATAAAAACCAAAACCCAAAACAACCGCAACAACAACAACAACAACATCAACAGCAGCAGTCGAAATGTGAGATTGCAAAGTCAATGAACTGCAACAGATACAAGATAAAAAAAAATAAAAATTGGAAAAAAAAGAAAAATCAACAGCAAAAAGTCTCTTAGAGCTGTGCGACTTTGATGACGTCGTTTCGAGTGTTGTTCAGCATTCGAACTCTTATTTTATTATTTTGTTATTTATATGCATAAATAAAGTATATATATAGATTTGTGTAGTTGGCTTTGTCAGCTGTGTGTTTGCGAGCGAGTTGATTGCAGTTATGACAGCGGAAATGCACTGCAAAGCATTCAAGTTTAACACAGATTACGCATACGCTGTGTTGCACAACGTTGGAAGGCGAGTGTTAACACAGTGTTGTTGCAGCTGTCGAAATTAATAAATGAATTGTATAGCTGCATGTTATTTACGCTTCGCAATTAAACAAATTTTTCAACAGAAATATTACCAACTGACTTTTCCTATATTTTCTTGTATTTATTATATTATTTTCCTTTACATATTCGAAACAATTTTGAACATGTTTTGCAAGAATCTTCCAGGAATTAATTTTTCCATTTAACTGCAAAGCTCTTTAATCCTTTTATTACTTATTTTCTTTTATTTACACTTGAAAATCATTCTAGGAAAATCTCAATAAAATTTAGTTCATGCCAAAAATCAATTCAATTCCATTTGATATCAACAGCAGATTCCAAGAAATAATTACCTGGCTACCAACATTGAATGCTCAAGAAATTCATTATTTTATTTCTTAATCTCTGTGAATTTCTTGCCATGTTTTTATTCTGTTTGCTTCAAGTTTTTTCAATTCCTATTTAAGACTTTTGTTGCAATCTTTTGTTCGTAGTTCTCCACAGCACTTAACCGAGTTCGTGTTGGAAGGCTCGTTAAATGCATGCGCCGTCGACTTTGGCTATAAAGCGCATTAATGCGCTTGCCATACTTTCCCACTGCTGGCCAAAACGTGGCAGAAGGGGCAGAAGGGGGCAATATAAAACAAGAGAAAAGCAAACTACGGAAAAAATAATTATACGTATGCGAAGATTTTAAGTAACAAGCAAATAAACACAACGAACTTCAAATACACTTATTTAAAATTGTTTCAATATGATTTATAAGTTAAAGAAGAAGTTGAAGTAAGAAAAAGTTTATTAAGATAACGAAACAATTATTTGTAAGTGGTTTAATTTATTATGAAAATAAATTGAAATAAATAAATATACATATATAAATGTTTACAGGAGGTAACAAGTTTTACCATATAGTAAAAATACCCTTAAGCAGCAGGGTTAAGAAATATACGCAAAATTGCATTTTTGGCAACAAGCTTTTAATTGCACTTTGTATGTGCTCATTACCTTAAATTGAGAGCGAGACAGACAGTGGCAGCTGCCGTCTCTTTTTCGCATTGGCAGCCATTTTAATGCAAAACTTGGCAGGCATTTTTTTTTTCAGAAAATTTTACAGGCCGCGCCAGAAAAAAAAAAAAATAGTCGTAGTCAACATTTAAATGCATAAAAAAGTCAATGCAAAAAAAAAACAACAAGTAAGGAATTAACTGTGAGAAGAGATGAAGGAGAAAGAAAGAAAGAGAAAGAGAATAGTAAAAGAGTTCACATGTCTGTGTGTTTGTGTCACGTTTTGTTGTAAATGAGCGCTAAAGTAGCAAAGCGAATGGAAAATTGGAAATGGGAATGGGAATGAGAATGAATGAAAATGATATTGCCAAAAGCGTAACGAAAAACTTTTAACGGCAAAAACAAGCCGAAAGGGAAGAAGGCGTCTGTAACACACACACACACACACACACACACACATGTGTGTTTGTAAAGTTTATTTAAATGTATAAAGACTGGCGAAATAATTAAAGTGTGGATTGAAGTTTTTTGTCGCAACGAACGAAAGACAATTAGGATGTGGTCCTTAAAGTAGACAAAGGGTATTCCCACCCACTTTATGTGGGCGTCAGATATGCGTAATTTCAATTAAATGCCAGCATAGGGAATACCCCTGCCCGCAACTGCCATTTACAGCTTTTGTTATTTCTGTTATTGTTTTTTTACATTTTTTTGTTTTAATTTTTGTTTTGTTTTTTTTTTCTCTACTTTTCTGCATGCTTTTGTTGGTCGTTGGCTGTTAATACTATTATTTTTTCATTTGCAGCAACACACGCGGATTAGTGTTGAAATGGAATCGAATTGGGGCTGCAAAATGTGCGGGGTAATGGCAAGAAAAGGGGTGGAGTGGGTCAGGGGGGGGGGGGGGGGGTTTGGGTTGCTTGGGGGCATTCCCCTTTAGGGGGGTTTTTAATTAAAGTGCTGCGTTAATTGCATTAATCTCAGTGTTTGCATGGGCGTTAGCTGCAATAGGGGGGCGTGGCCGAGGAAAACCGTGGCGAAAGTGGAATATAAAAAGAGGAAATCGCTTAAGCACTGCAAATCTGAGTACATGCAATCATTGAATAAACTATTTTCGCGAAATAAAAAGATAAATAAGCGAAACAAATCAATTTGATAATTGTTTTTTAAGCGAATAAATCAAGGAAAATTAAGAAACTTTATTTTATCATGTGCAGTTAATGCGAAATAAATTGAATTGTTCTAAATTTTAAATAAATTAATTAATAATAATAAATGCATTAAATAAGAATTGTATGTAGAATTGATTTTTGAAGGGCTTTTAAGATATATAAACTTCAACATAGTAATATATTTAAGAATTGAATTAAGTAGTTTAAAAAAGTGCTTAATAACGATAATTTTTTTATTATATTTTTAAATTACCACAACTTCAAATAAAAACATTTTATTACACACTCTTTAATTTAAATAACCTTTTTTATAATTGCAGCTGGTGGCTGCTGGACTTAAAATAAAAGGCAGCCAGACGCTTGGCCAGCAAACTGGTTCAACTACAATTGACATTTATTGGCCAATATATATTTATAAGACGTCCGCCCGAAGGAAGTGGCTGCCACGCCAGACACAACGCACAGCGAGCGAGAACGAGATAAAGAGATAAAAAGAATAAAAAAAATTAAACCAAAAGATTTTATAAAAAGTAGGTTTATATATCTTGATGTTGTCAGTGCTGCACAGGAACTGGCAGCAGGCTCGCATGCAAATGCCAAGCAGATCCAGTCGGAGCCGGGCAACCAGGACAATGTCATCCTGTGGCCAGCGTGGGCGTGTCCCGACGAGGGCGGGCGCTGGCAGCATTTGTTGGCTGGCAGTGCTGCCCCTATTGCTGCTTATCTTCGTGCCGGGTGAGTACAAACAAAAAGAAAAACAAAAAAATTATTTTAAATAAAAATAGACAAAAAACAAATCGAAGCTAATTTTGTAAGAGATTGTCCGGCAAAAACTTGTTGACGAAATATTTACCAAAGCTGGCTGACAGCCCAACTGAGTCCCGACGAGCGACGGCGATAATTAATTTTTAAGCTGCACAAAATGAAGCGCGGACAAGCAACGCAATCAGTCAGTTGACGGGGTGGGATGAGGGGGCGGAAGGGGGCTGAGGGGGAGGGGTGACAAAATCAATCGTTCGTAAAATAAACAAATCTTATTTTTCCGCAAACATTATTTCTCATCAAGCAAGTAGCAAGTGAAAACAGCGACAACAACAGCAACAACAACAATAATAATAAACGAATAGAGCGATGACAACGAAATTTTTCATAAATGCGCGCATTCATCTGCATAAAACGGGGGGAATAGAGAGAGAAAGAGAGATAGAGAGAGAGAGAGAGAGAGAGGGGGGGAGACAGCAAATTGAAGCCGCGGGCGTGCATTGAAATAATTGGCGAGGGCTGTCAAAAAACTTAAAGAAGCACAGTTAAATTTATAAAAAAAATATATAAAGAAAAAAGCATATAAATATCTAGTTATCAAATAAATTCATTTTTTATTATTTATTTATTTTTTTATTATACTTTTAATAAAATAATTCGAAGTTGTTAAAAATTAACAGACGATGTTATGTTGTCATTAAATAAAGTTATTATTATTTATAAAAAAATATTAAAAAGGAAAATAAAAAAATATCTAGTTATATAATAATTTTATTTTATACATTTTTATATTATATGTTATCTTAACAGACAACTTAAAATTATCATTGAATCAAGTTGAAAAATTTCTTATATTAAATAAAAAAACTTTAACTTGTTATCTTAACAGGTAAATCAAATTAAATTAAAAAATATAAATTTTAAAGAAAATAAATGTCTAGTTATCTAATAAATTCATTTAATACTTTATTATATTATATAAAACATATTTTACTTGCTAACTTAACAGACAACATAATGTTGTCATTATCATACTTAAGCCCACAGAAAGCAGTTTAGTCGTCAGTTTCTCGGTTAACCCTCGCTATAATAATAAGTAAGAACGAAGCAGCAGCTCATTGCTTTCGGTTAGAGCACTCGAAAAACCCCAAAATGATGATGTTGCAAAAGGAACTATGAGATACTTAATATCCATCCACTGACTGCCATTTGCTATTTTATTTTTTGTTGGCTTTTGTTGTACTTATTTTGCTTCGTTTTTTTGTGTAGCTCGATGAAAATGCCAAAAGGCACGCGGCAAAGAAAGGCAGACAACAGCACAAGTGTAAACAAGCAGCAAAATAATAACAACAACAAATATAATAACAGCCAGTACAACAACAACAACAACAACAATAGCAACAATAGCAACAATGTAGAAGCGTTGAAAGCAATTGCTGCCTAGAGAATATTTCATAATTTTTTGCGTGATAAAGTCGCATTTGCCGGGATTAAATAAGATTTTCTAGCAATTACCCAACGAGTGAAGAACTTCGTGAAGTTTTGTTTTTGAGCAATAAACAAAATGGTGATAAACAAAAATTGAACTTGTTCATTTATATTGAAAAGCACTTGAGAATGCGAAATAGAATCCACAGCTCTACGATAGTTTCTAGTTTATGCACAAAAAAGAAAAAAAAAAACAAAGGGTCAGTTCAAATTTTTGTGCTTTGACGTTGCTTTTATCAACGTGCAACATGTTGTGTGTTGCAGCAGCAAACAATGTGGCAGCATCGTTTAAAGAAATTACTTCTGGGGAGTCGACTCGGAAATACGCTAATAAATCAAATTCGTATTTTACTTTTATTAAGCCTTAATATATATACATATATCCATATACATATTGATTCTAATTAATTTTTTCTATACAAACAATTCTTCTTCCCTGCGTTACACAGCATTTCACTAAAGACGAATACCCTTTGCTAGTGTATACAAGAACAATGCTTCAAATTGGCTCCGGCTTTCAGTTTTTGCCTGAAAGTCGAACACGTTTCTGGCCTATTAAAAACGCACATCGCACATACGCACTGTTGTGCACAGCTTTGTTTGCCAAGCACCTCAGTCTATGCCTTGTTGCCCTTCCGCCCCCCTCTGTGCCACGCCCACCAAGCACAACTGCATTTTGCATATCACACGAACTTTCACTTTGCAGCTGCATTTTTTTCTTTGTCTTCGAGTCTTTAGGTGCTGTTTTGATGGCTGCGTGGACGGATGGGCGCTTGGGCGGGTGGGCGTGGCCAGTGTTTTGTCTAGCAGACATTTGCCGTTTACTGTTTTGACATTCCGACTTGATGCAGCAACCAAGCCCGACCGACTATTAACTCCCTTTGTCATCGGTGGTGAACGCATTTGCGTTCCCTGTCAGAATCTGTCTAGTTACCCAACCAAAGGAACTGTCCCCCCCAAGTGGGTGCATGCTAAGAGGTAATACTCTACAGAAAGCGAGCAAGACATATACATACATACATACATACATAGCTATGACAAATTGTGCTATATATATATAATATATTTATAGCACAGAATGTTATCTAAATGCCTTAATGGATATGCGAGTCTCTGCTCATAACTATTTCAGAACTATGTCAAGCATTAAATTGTGAATTGTTCTTCCAAAATTGCCTATTAGAGAATTTTGTAGATAACATTAAAGGAGAACTTTTATATTTTGTAAAAAATCTATACTTTGTTATAATTAACATGTCTTTTCATTTGTTTTTATATATTCATTTAAATAACCACAAGTTAAATTCTGGCAATTTCTGACAACTCTTTCATTTATTAATACGTTAATTTTATTGAATAAAAAGAAATATATATTTTTTTCGAAAAGTTCACGTAAAAATCAGAGAATTCTTTGCAGCATTTTTGTGAAATTTTAAGCACCTTATCTTGCAGTCAATAATTAATAACGCAGCATTTAAATATTTGTTATTGCTGTCTCTATACTAAAGTTTTTACTTTTGCTTGTTAATCCCGTAATGTGCATGTATCAGTTTTAATAGGCCTAGCGATGTCAGATGGGTGCTGAGCTGTACTTAAAACAATATTTTAATAGTGGCAACAGCAAACAACAAAAAAAATGGTTGAAAAATTTGCATTTAATGTGCACGATTGAAAAAAACACCAGCTGAATTAAAATACAAAGTGTTTTTGTTGTTGTTGTTGTTGTTGGTGTTTTTAAAAAGTTTTCGTGTAGTTGTTGTTGCTTTCGGAGCATATCCTGACTGTGAGAGCTTATGAAATATAATGAAATAGCAACACGGAAAGCACACAGCAACAACTGAAAAAAAGCTGGCTTAAAATCGCATATTTCAACCCCACGTTGTGAGTTTTTTTCTGCTATTTTTTTTTTTTTGGAAATATTTTTTCCTTTTGTAGGAACAACAAGAGCAACAAATATTTGCAACAGCAACAAGATGGTCAATGTAGTCGCAGTTGTTGTTGTTGTTTTTTTTATTTTGGTTATGAAATATGAGTCAAGTTTTCAATGCATGCCGGATGCATTCATTACCGTTGACGACTGGGTGCAGTGCGTGCGTGCGACAGAGACAGCAAATGAGCGAGTGGGAGGTGAAATGGGGAGATGCCAAGAGAAAACGACAAAATCCAGGCACACACATGTCGGCCATTATGCAACTGTGTGCGTGTGTGTGTGTGTGTTTGCGTGTGTGTTTGCGTGTTTGCCTCTCCGACTCAGTTTTGGATATATCTTTGTGCGTATGTTTTTTACATTTATAACAAATGCACTACACACCCTCACACACACACACACAGGCACATAAACTTTATGATCTCATGCATATGTATGCGTTTATAAAAGCCAACACACATACACAAAATATTAAAACTAAAAAAAAAAAAAAAAAGGACGAGGAGGAGGAGGAGGAACTTTCCTGGGAGTTAAGCAATGAAAATGCTATAAAAGTCTTGCAACTCAAATAAATTTGGTTGTAGTGAAAAGTTGCTATAAAACAAGATCTAAAAACGATTGAGCATGTAAAATAAATATTGAATTTGGCTTTTAGCATACACATAAATCGATTATAATCACAAAATATTGAAAATATATCAACTTATATATACGAACATTTATTTATAATTTTTTTTGTGCATTAAATAATATAAAAATACAGAAGGGAAACCATTTTTAGTTGAATTTTGGCATTATTTCAAACAGTTAATTTTAAAAATTGTTTTATTATTATTTATTATATGTGTAATCAGCAGTCAATAACAATTTTATTTTTAATTATTCAGATTCCCTAATAAAATATTAAAAAAAAAATCCAAAATTTATTTATCATTCAACCCGAAACTTTTGTCTAATCAACAAATTGATTTTCCCGCTAAAATTCCCTAGTAATATTTATGATTAACAAGTGGATTAGACACTTATATCCTTTAATATTCTACAAATACTTTCCACAACTTTTCTCGACTGATTGAATAGCAATTTTCTGCCCTCGTTTATTTCTAAAAAAAAACAAATAGAAGAACAAGAAACATTCTCAGAGACTATAATTTCTTAATCTACATCAAATGTTGACAGTTTTATTAAAAAAAAAAAAAAGAACTCAGCCGAAACTTCGCAACTGACATGCGAAATGTGAACAAATGAACAGGAAACGGAAGTTGTATGACAAAAGCCAGCGAGACAAAACGAGAGAGAGGGAGACCGAGAAAAGCGAAAACAAATTCGAAAAAAAAAGAAATGAAACCAAAATACAACCCGAAAAGATGTGTAAATTTGTTCGCGTTCGCTAAGTTCAGTTGAGTTCAGGGCAAGTGCCAAATGTCACTTGGGCCGAGAAAAACCGTCCCCTCAAAAAAAAAAAGAAAACAACAAGAAAAAATAGCGACCAAATACATGAAGAAGAAGAAGAAGAAGCACAAGCTGGGAATATGTTTCAAGTTGCCAGCGGTCGCCTGTTTGTATTGATGTTTGTTGAAGTAGAAATGAGAAAAGTTTTTGGCCAACGCACGAGGAAAATGCGTGCCACAGGGAAAAGCGGGCAAGGCGAGAAAAGGGGAAAAGCGGACAGAGGGGCTAGGTAAGAGTGATATTTGTGCCCGTTGTGGAGGCAAAAATTTAGTTTAGTAATCAAAGCAAAATGCTTTTGCCTTACGTATGCGTGGGCGAATTTTCCTCGAATTTGTTTGTTTTCCGTGCGCTCGCATAAAGCACATCATAAGACACACAAGCGGAGAGGGAAGCGAAACTAATGTAATGGAAATTTGAAATTATTGAAAATAAATGAAAACAAATAAATATACCCTGAGCATTTTTGTTAGCTGCTTGTTTTTTTTTTTTGCTTTTTTTTTTTTTTTAGCTGAGGCGAAACCTCCTCGTCTGAATTGGGGGTGACGAAGCGAAGCGTTTGCCGCTTACCACTTGAGGGTGAATGTGTTTTCCTTTCGTGTGGAGCCCCTTAGCGAAAGAGGATATTGAAAAGTGTGTGAACTGTTTGGCACGTGCCAAAATTATAAGCATTCATTATAAATATATTAAAACGAAGAGTTTATAACCTGATATGATTTATTATTAACGAATTTTAATTTAATTTGATTATATATGTTAAATGAGTTTTATATAAATATTTCTTCTGGCTTGATTATATAAAGAATTTTTACAGATAATTATTTTTATATTCTTAAACACATATCGACCTGTTTAATTATTATATATATATATAAATGTCCTACCTTAATTAAAATCTCAATATATATTTATTACCTATTTATTATCATTTGCTTGCTATAATAATATTATTTTAATATAAATCCGTACAATATTCTTCAAAATATATTTCTATGCACTTAAATAAATTATTTTATTTAATTCATACAAAAAGACAACTCACTTTTTAAAGAGTATTTGAGCTTCGAGGTGTCATCTAACATTTTTCATTTGTTGTTTTATGGATAACTTGGTCTTCGTCTCGCTTAATGGCGTGTAAGTGTACAAATTGCCTAGATTAGTGCCTAAATTAAAAGTGAAATTGAAATAAATTAAATATTTGCTCACACTCCAGAGGCAATCTGAGACTCAGTCTGAGCTCTTGCCTATTTCAGAGGCGTTGCCATTGTTTTTATTTTCATTTTCATTTTAATTTTGTTTTTTTTTTGTGTTTTTTTTTTTAAATTTATGTGCATGCTTTTGGGCTGCTTGGGCTGCTTTTGGTAAGACAAGTGTTTATTATTGGCATGGAAAATCAATTAGCGCGAAGTGGAACGCTTATTATGATGATATGTGGAGTGGGCATTTTTGGCTGGCTTTGCTCGCTACAATAAGTAGCTAATTAAATGCCAAAGCATTTTTTTTTAATAGCTAAAATTATGCGCTGGATTTTGTAAATAAATTTGATGGGGGGCACAATTAAAATCTCCATAGTCTCCGCGATATTAATTGGAAATGTAAATTAAATTATTTTTGATATAAGCTTAAAGCAGCGAAAGTAAATGCTACCAAATTTGTTTTAACAAATATTTGTTAAAATAAACTACATTTATTTTTATACTTTTGATTTGTTTCCATTTATTATCTGAGCACATTTGGCCACAACCCAGCTGTCCACATTATGTCAAATTCACGAATTCCTTGAAGCCATTCTGAAACGGATTTTATGCACTCAAAATCATCTTCACCAATACATGCGTGCATAATTCACCCATAGCCCACATCGGAGGATGTGTGCATTTGCGGCTTGGACCAACCGCAAGCAAGGACATTGTGTGCACCTGTCCGCTTTGTCCTGTCGACGCCAGTGGCGTCAGGATAAATGTTTATGTTATGACATCTTTAAATTTTAAGGTGCATTAGTGTAAAGTGCTTTTTTTCGCCAAAGATGTGAAAGAATGACGCTGAAAAATTGCGCAGGACGAGTGCAAAAATGCTCTTAACACTTTCATTTTTGGTCTCCGCTGCAGGTGTGTGTAGAGAGTGTGCGTGCGTGTGTGTGTTTTTGGATTAACACCCGACATAATAGAAAATGAAGTAAGCTATGCACTTGAATTTTATATCAACCTTTGTTAATTTGGAAAAATTGTAAGGGGAGTTTAATTAATCTAAACTAAACTTAGGAATATTGTCATTTAATTTTAATAAGAGAAATTTTTTATATAGTTTTATATTTTCCAATTAAAAATATAAGAGCTTAGTTATTTTCTGAAGTTTTGAATTCTGTTTTATTTATGGGCAAGTTATTTTATTTAAAACATTTTTAAAATATATTTAAATACGTAAAAACTAATTGTAAAATAAATTAAATAGAAAATGAACCCAAAAATATATAATATATTTAAATATATATATATTTTTCTATGTATATATTTATCCAAGCATTTTTTAAAACTATTGCTTAAGATATTCTTCCTACTTTATATTCATTAATTTATCAAAGTATTTTTTAAAAATATTGCTTAAGATTTACTTTCTGCTATATAAAAAGGGATTATGAGCGAAAACGCTTCGGACAATTTTGTCGCCTGTGCAGCAATGTGGCAGGTGTGTGTAGCTTTGTTGAGGTAGTTTTGTGGGTGTGTGCGTGTGTTGGCTGTGTGTAAAATTTAGCACAACATCCTCCAGCTGCAGTTGCCACTTGCCGCAGCTTCTTCGGCTCAGCCCACTGCATTAGGCACCCACCACCCAAACCACCCACCCAACCACCCAAACCACCCCAACCACCAACACCGCTTCGCCCTGCCACGAAAATGCAATTTATACATTTCCGTTAAGCAAGCGAAATACATTTTTTTTTCTTCTTCACACATTTTCCTGTGTCTCTTCTCGCCACGTTTCGTTGCCGTTGCTTTGTGTTGGCAACAAGTTTTTCCTTTTAGTGGGAAATAACAATTATGTATGTGTATGTGTGTGCATAGCTTTTAAGTTGAGAACAGTTGTGCCAACAGTTTCAATAGCTAATTAAAACGTTCCAAGATGCCGGAAATTTCATAGGCAAATACAAATAAGTGCGCTGAACATCACAAATCACGCTGTTAATTTATGGGCCGCGACTTTTGGCACGCGCCAAAAGAAAAATATTTAATTTTCCAAATCAATAAACACGCTGATTGCATTGGGGCGACAATTGGCAGATGCCACTCGGAGCCAATAAATCTGCAAAAGGAAGAACAAGTTGAAAATGTGTTGGCGTCTCTCTGATTGACTCGAAGTTACCCTGTGAAAAGTGTTTAAGTGAGAGCGGAAAAAATAATATAAGTAAATGAATGTAAGACTATTTTTTTATTATAATTTAGTGAGAATATAATCTTGTGTCTTATATATAATAAAGTTTGCTTGATGCACATAATGCTCTTTATCCATATTTTTCAATTACAGGATATTTAAAAATTTGCTGCAAAAGATGCGCTAGCATTTTATTCCTCTCTCTTTTTATCTGTCTATTTTTTTTTAATGTTTTTTTTGTAAGAACAAATCGAATGGCAGCAAAAGTTCTAGTTATTGACCACAGCAACAACAACAACAACAACAACAATAATAAAAGAGAGTCAACTGTCAATGTCAACTCGCATGACCATGAAGTAAGCGAAAAGAAATAATTGAATTCCCCAAATGCCAAAGTGGAATTTTAATTTGTACCCCACAAAATGTTGGCCCCGTTCGGCCCCTCGTCCTTCGTCCTTCGACCCTCGCTGATTGCTGATCAGTATGCAAAATGTGTGCGTGCCAAAATCAGCGTAAACTCTGCTGCAAAAGGACGAAGGACGCGGGACGAAGGACGAAGAATATGAGTATTGAGTTGATGTGCCAACAACCAATCGCACATTGTCACACGTACTTTGGAACGCAACTACGAATTGATGTCTTTTGAAAATTAGCCCCGTCTATGGACAAATGGCAAAAACGCAAAGAATTTCATTGCTTTATACGGCGACACCTTTTGGCAAAATAAAAGCGTTAAAATCAATTTGGCCGACAGCGCCTGAAGGTATGCAATGCAATTTGCCTGCACACGCGAATGGGTTGCAATTTATTTAAATGTTAATATGCAAATGTTTGCGTAAGAAATCGAAAGAAAAATTATATTAAAGAATTTGGCAGCTGTTGGAATTACCAAAAAACGTTTGGCAAAATTTAAATAAAATCTGCAGCTAATATTAAGAGCTAAGCTGTTTAAGTATTTTTTGTAAACTTTAACTTTAATATATTATATTTTTCTCCTACCTTTTAGTCAGAGATACCCAAAATTTCACCTGTCTGCTGTTCGAAGAGTCTCAATTGAAGCTCTTGCACTGTTTGCGGCTCATAAATCGCATACAATGAAACACATTGGGGCTGAGATGGCTGCAAGCCGAATTACACCTGGCATCGAAAACGTTTTTGGCCATGGCAAATATGACGAGTTGTGACCAATGAGGCAGCAGAGCACCCGACCGTGCCACATAACCCAAATCGATGGGGCACTTATTGCATTTTGATGAGGCGGCTGCTTTCTTTTGAGCCAGCTCGAAAGGTGCACAGATAGCCAACTGCTTGCAAACGATGCTGGCTGGCAAACTGGCCGCAATCAGCAGCCAGCTGCATGCCACAAAAGGCGGCGCCCAAGTGTGGAAAGGACACGCCTCATGTAGTCCACATTTGCCCAACCGTTTCCTTTTCATTTCGGGGCCTCAAAAATCGTGCATAACTGCATTTTTTAATTGCTATGAATGAGGCAGTAGCTCTGTAGTTTGGCCTATTCTCTATTAGCTGTTTCCTCTGCACACACACACACGCACACAATGAATAAGAGGATTACAGTTTGTACTTTTCCAATTGGATTGCACATGTACTATTTAACAGTTAATTGTGACAGGTTTCATTGAGCAGTGAAGCCTAAGTTTTTCATTAATTTTCCAGCCTGATTTATGAATAGTCAAATTCCAATTCGGACTGATTTTTCAAAATAATTCTATATCCTTTGAAAATTGTACATAATTTATATAATATTTACGACCGCCTTGGTCAGCTGATTTAAGATAGGCCCACATGCAAATTATGAGGCACAAGTTGTGCGTGTTCTTGTCGGCATTTTAATTACATATTTGCTTAACTTTGATTTATGGCATTTAGTTTGGCACTGCCATATATATATATATTCTAATATATTATATAAATGTTCGTTTGTGTATTGTTGATTTATTGGTGGCTTGCGGAATACTTTCTAATTGTGTAAATGTTTGGTTTTTACTCGGGCTTAGATCATCGATTAGGCATATATCATTTTCGAGCTGAAAGCAAACGTTGACAGCTCGCTTTGAGCTTTAACTTTTTGGTTGACCAAAGGCGAACTCAAAACATGGCCAAAATGAGCTGTCAAATGCATTGGCCGGGTCAGGTTAAATGCCAAGAAGGAAAACAACGACGACGACAACATAAAAGAAATACAAAATATACGTATTGTGTTTTTCATTACGCATACGACGTGTTGTCACAACAATGAGGGTACGAGTGAAAATTCACTTTCATTTCGAGCTCCTTTTTAGACCGGAGGGGGCGGGGGGGATTTATACCCTTTGTATTAATTGCTGTGACAGACTATTTAAGTTGAGATTTTATTGTTCGCTGTCAGATACAAGCTTCGGCTTTCGGACAATTCATTTCTACTGCTGCTGCTTTGTCCGACCAAATTGATTGAATTTAGTGCTTAAAGCCAACTGGCCGACTCCGGGCCATAAAGACAAGGCGCAAGCCGGGCCAAGATACAACGCTATGCTTGTGTGGGCGCGCTCATTTCATTTCAAATCCCTGCTAGGATTTGTAATGAAGATATATACATACATATACACACACACACACGCACACACACACGCACAGCAAATCACTTAGTTTCACATTACAAAGCTATCCTGACAAAACGTGGCAACTCCTTTGGCTCGCTGCCTGATACTCATGGAACATATAAATTAATGAATTCGATGCTTATCAATAGCACACAACAACAACAGCAACAACAACAGCAACAACAACAACAATACTAACAAACAATCTGTGTGTCCATCTATTAGTTCGTTAGCTTTGTTTTTCGGCTTGTCGTGTGATTATGTTGAAGTGACTCGACTTAAGATTTGTGTATACAACACACGATGTGTGTATATTTCACTCTCTCTGTGTGTGTGTGTGTGTGCGTGTGTGTGTGCTTGCTGCTTATATCTATCTTAAAGTCAACAACAAGTCTGCCTGCGATTTCCTCCTTTTTTTTCATTTATTATGGCACATTCATTTGATAAAAGATTTGGGCCCTCAATCATGCTTTTGTGTTTTGTGGCCAACGCCTTAAACCCCGTTCCTCCCAGCCCCGTGTTCCCCCTGTGTGTTGTTTTTTTTTTTTTGTTTTTTTGTTCGCTCGGATTTGTAATTTGTATTTGATAAGCAGCTCTTCAAGTGCTGTCTGCCTTTGCGTATCTCAGAGAATTTGTTTCAGCTCAGAGTTCTCTCAGTTCTCCGACCGCAGATTGAGCCTGAGCCCCGTGGCATTCCCTAGCTTTTGGTCTTTATTACTGCATTAGGCGTATTTGCGTAAATCTGATTAGCCGACAAAGTGGACTAAGCCAGACCAGACGGAGTGGATAATATATTATATTTATATATATTGAAACTCGTGGGTTATTCAACTTAGTGGGTAACCATATTAAATTGGCAGATTTGTAGTAAGTTTTATCGACCAAAATTTGTTTGATTTATGGCATTCAAATAATGTGAATTGTCTTGTGTAAAGTTCCTAAATCCGTATAAAGTATATCTGCCTGAATTTGTACCCCAATAACTTTGTCAAAACAACCGATTTTTCTGTTTGATACCATTTTGATCAAAGCTTGTAATTTTTCTCAATTCCATATTTAAATTTTCCTCATTTTTTAATTTTTATTTTTTTTGACATTTTTTCGAAAAAAACACCCTGGTGAAATTTCGAAAAAAAAATTGTTGAAAAATTTAGAATTAGCCGAATTTATTTTTAATCGATTGCGGGTACCAAAATTAGTATAAAAATCAACATTAAAAGTTTTTCTGAGGGGGTCAATTTTTTCGTCAAAAATCATGCCAAAAATACGAAAACTTACGACATGTAAACTTCCCAAATCCCATATAAAGTACTCCTCCCAGAATTCAAACTCCAATAAATTTGCCAAAACTTAAGCGATTTTTATGTTTGATTCCATTTTGATTATAATTGGCCCTTTTTCTTAATTCCTTATTTAAATTTTCTTTATTTTTAATGGCTTTATTTTTATCCACTTGCGATTTCGAATTTTCCGGCCTCGACTGCGCATTAAAATCTCTTTGGCACTACAAATATTTATGTTAAAGCTTATAGATATAAATATTTTATATTTTATTTCGTTTCAACTTTGGTAAATTCGTAACTTTGTGCAATTTTTACAATTCGACAACGTAACAAGTTGTAGATAGAGCTGGCAATTGGCTGTGCGGATCCAATTGGAGTATTGTTAATTGGAATGTTGTTAACTGCGTTGCGGCTGGAAGCCATTTGACAGAGGGCCACTCCCAGCAGTTATTAACCAAGGACACACAGGAGGCCACACAAAATGCAACGCTATATAAATTTGTAATTTCTTTTTGGGCTATATGTGGTATATGGTGTATGTTATAGGACTGCGTATCGAATTTGTGCAGACATTGTTCCGTCAAACAAACCAATTTTCGGCATTTTCGCAATAACGTGCCACGTATTCAGCTGCCTGCTGTTAACTGTAAACTGCAAATTGTCGGTTTGCATTTCCTTTTGTACTTTTCCCCATTTCTGTTTTTTTTTTTTTTTTTTTTTTTTTTTTTTTTTTTTTTTTTTCTTTTTTGTTAACTGTTATAAAAGGTTATTGGGG